>PVJI01003729.1:0-119646 GCA_004026765.1 Micronycteris hirsuta | reverse complement strand
AAATTGGTCAATTATTTGAAGCACAAAATAAATCAGTGCATTGTATTTTGTCCAAATTTTATGGTAGTTTTTATTGTAATATATGTCTGTGGGGTATATTACTATGATTCATAAATCTTTCTAAAATTTATGTTCTAATGTTTAATTTAAGATGATTAAGAGAACAATATAATAAATTCCTTTAGAAAAGCATAAGTATATGCAACTGGAGGGCTAGAGATATAAAATACATAAAATGAGGAATTAAGTTTAACAAGTATTTCTTACAAGTCTGTTATTAAGGTATTGAAAATTATTTTTTCTGGAGTCAAAATCTAAGAAAACTTTGTTTTTATTCATAGACTACAGTTATAGATGTCCAATTTAACATATCTGCTGATTTTATATACTACATACTGCTATCTACAACATGCTCTGCTGAAAACATGGAAGACAGAAAGATGGATACAACTTTTATTGATCACTGCGTTTGCAGCTAGGAAGCTTGAGTGCACTGGAGAGGAAGGAAGCTAAACAGAACAATAGGGAACATAAAAATGAAGCAGTGTTACTAATTATCATTGATCCAATTTAACAGCTACTAGTGTTACTAATGATAATTGTTATGTTTTAAACTCTCAACAGATATATTATAGAAACTGAGAAAATAGGGGAAATTTAAATTAAAGAAAAAGTAAAATGATCTGTATTGTCCCTCTGATAGTATCCATTACTAGCATTTTGTTTTATTTCCATTCAGTCATTCATTTGCATTATACTTTCCATTCTTGAATCATACTAAATATATAATTTTATAACTTCATGCCCTTTACAATATATTCTAAAAATGAACCAACTAATACATGTTTTAAAGGCAATATTACATTAGGTTATACAATGGTTCCACATTTAATTAATTATTTCCCTAATATGGACTACACAAATTATTTCCAATTTACCTCTACTATAAATATGATTACAATGAACATGCTTGTACATTAATCTACATGTAAATACTTTCTAACTTTCTCAGGATAAATTTATAGAATAGCAGTTATATCATAAAAGGGTATAGGCTTACTTTTGAAGTGGCAAATACAAAAAGGGTACCTTTCATCTCTTTTCTAGGCACGTTGTGTGAATGACACAATTTATTTTATCTATAAAGATTTCATTAGAATATCCTCTTGCAAATCATTATTTCCATGTGCTAATTTAAAAATATAGAAAATTAACAAAAATAGTATAACTTTGCAAGTATTATTCTATTATTTATTTGTTTATTTTTGGTTCAAAAGAGAAGAAAAATATAGTTTCAGAAAAGGACTTCATTTCAAGTATATTATATAACAAAAATGCCTATCAGTTACTTAGAAAAACAGAGCAATGCAATATGAATCAAAATGGAGTTAAAAGTTGTCAACAAAGGAAGCTAATTCAAAACACTTTTATTAAGCGAAACCCAACCGGATTGTAAAAAGTTAAACATAAGGGAATAAAATGTGTAGAACTCACTTATATAAAGGAAATGCTTCGAAATAATCTCAACTAGAGAGTTGAAAATGATGTTAAACTATGTAAACCACCACCTGAAACTGCAAGCTCTATCAGTAAGTTAACAATATCTGTCTCTAGGTATCTATTCCTATGAAACATGTAACAAATCAATTGAATAGCCCTCATCCAACAAAATAGCTATCATCAAAGTCTGGTTGAACCTACATAATGATATACACTCTGGGATATTTTCAAACTGGCAGTACAGAAAATGACAAGTGATACATAATGGACAGGATGCAAAAAGCAATAAAGAACAAATAAAAAGAACGAAGAACCCAGCATTGGAAAAAAAATACTTGCAAAATGAGAATATCACATTGAACCAAAAGCAATAAAACTTTTCAACCATGTTTCCAGAGTCTTACAAAAATGGAAACATTTATTGAAGAAGATACAAAAGACAAGCAACATTGTACACAGGACAATGGCACCTCAGTCCTCTTCAAAGTAGGCACTTTGGGACCTCTCACAGTTGTCCCAATTGCCAATCATCAATTTTTTCCTGTTCTATTTTCCTGAATCTCAGTGATGGTCTGAAATCTCTTCCCTTTCAAAGGTAATTTGAGTGTGGGGAAAAGTCAGAAGTCTAGGGTGCCAAATCTGGGCTGTAGTGGGGCAGAGCCATCTGAGTAATTTGATGTTTTGCCAAAAAAACTCTGCAGATGTGATGCATGAGTGGGCATGTTGTCATGATGAAGCTGCCAATCACCAGTTGCCCATAGCTGTGGCCTTCTAAATCATCTGAACAGTTTCCACGGAGGAATGTTCAAGCTTAATGCAAAATTTGATGCAGATTCATTGCTCTACTCACTCAGTCATGTTGAATGTGATGGCTACACAGTGCACATGCTTATTAACTGTGTATCTGCTGCCCCCACAGACTAGTACAGTGAAGCCATCATTGTTCACACATGCGCATTCCAGTCCACTCTCCTTGGCTGCCAGGTTACATGATGTCACTCAAACCATTGTTGTTATATTAACAATGGCTGGACTTTTTCCAGACAGACATGTGCACACACACACACGTGTGTGTGTGTGTGTGAGAGAGAGAGAGAGAGAGAGAGAGAGAGAGAGAGAAAGAGGTTATATCTATATTACCTTATTTAGTTCTTGCAATTTCCCTCTCAGCTATGCAGCCATGCACTTCTAGGGCTGTTACACTTAAAATACTGAAATGTACAGAAACTAAATTTCCTGGCCATGGTGACAACTACTAAGCACCAGAAACAGAAAGCAAACCCAGCTGTTCTAAATCCAGAAATAATACCCTCATATGCCAATTTCAAAAAAACCCAAAATATAGATATAAATATTTAAAAAACTATAAGTGATTGGTGGCAAAATCACTGAAATGCATATATTTTAGTTAAGCCTTTGGAGAAAGCCTATTTCTCTATTTTACTTAAAAACAAATTTTTTTCTTAAGAACTATATCATTTTAAAAATAGTGTTTAATAGCTGATCCAATTTAATAGTTAAGATCTGCCATAATTCCATCTCATCTTTTGACATGGTTTTGGGGGCTTAGTTTTGTTGTTAATAAATTGAAGTAGTAATTAATTTGAATGATGCATATTTAAAAATACCCATAGAGCTACAAAAATCCTGTTGGACTCTTCATCTAATGATCTCTGTTTTCTCTGGGTATACCATAATACTTAATCTTATGTTAGAACAATAGTATTCCATCTCATAAATATTGATCAAGAATAACTCCCAAATTTTCATGGGTCTGGTATCCATAGCACAAAGTATTAACTATTTAATGAGTGATAAATAACTCTACGCTTATGGTAAAGAGAAAAAAACGAATGGACTGAATCTATTTTCTAGATCTTCATCTTAAAATCCTAATACAAGCCATTAAAGACAATTAAAAATTGGTTTCATTACCTTAGCTCTTCATGGAAACTACATAAATGATTTTGAATGTAATAAAATGTTTACATTTGATATAATATTTTCAGATGTTAGATTATCAAAAGAGAAATATTACATAGCAATAATAATTTTAATGTGTTTTTAAAGTTAAAACTGAAGAGACTGCTTTTTATATCATACAGTACTGTTCAAAATTTCACTGTATCTTAAAACTTATGGAAATTTCTCGTGCTGACTTTGCAGGAAAAAGATTTATTTGGTGAATATATATGCTTCCTGTTGTCAGAAAAACTTTTATATAATCTAATTTATCTATCTGTAAAATTTTACATGTATAAAAAATCTAATTCAATTGACTTTCTAATTCCTTAAAATGCTCTGGATTTTGAGCTTTTCTTTAGTATGTTTGTTTTCATTTTAGCACTGATACAGATATTTGTAAGAATAATTATATAAAAAGATTGTATTAATTTAGTTTACTGGTCCAAGGTCTCTCTCATTAAAGAGTATAACTGACTTAGTACCCAAGGCATGTTTCTTCCATATATTCCCAAAATAATAATGAGGTAGAAATATAATTTTGAGAAAAAATTAGTTCTATCAAATTACTTTCATCTTTTCACAATAGCTAGTTTTTTATTATAAATTCATGATTCTTTGTTTTGGGTCATTGGTACATGAGTCAGCGATTATTATCATGCCATCATAATCTACTCTATAGTTTGAATAAGAAATACATTATGTAAATAATGATAAGCGTAGTCAAATAAATGAAAAGCACACTGTGATAGAAAGTAAAGGAAAACAGTCTGGTTCTGGGGAAGGCTCTACTTTTGGCCGAGCAGTTAGAGAGGTCTGCGGAAATGCCCTTTTCAAAATGAAACAGAAGATCTGAAAGAGCAGCTGTGGTAGAGATGCTGGAAGGAATGAAGGGTACAGTCCAAGGCTCGGGAAAGCAGGAGCAAACACCATCAAACGGGAGTGCACGCTCACGGGCGTGCAGCTTGGGTCACGCACACAGCCCCGCCTTCAGAAGGGTGGGTGCTTGGCTTCATGACCTGCCGTGTTTTGCGATTCTTAATGATTTTTTAATGAGAGCCCTGCACTTAAATTTTTCAATGGCCTCACAAAGTATATAGCTGGTCTTGAGTGCTTCCCAAATTTCAGACATTTAAATGAGAACAATGATTGAGGAGGATGTGGCCTCGGATAAAGTAGCAAAGGTACGAAAGGGCCAAGTCATGCCACACTTTGAAAGCCACATGAAAAGCTTACATTTTGTTTTGAATGCAGTACGAAGTCATTGAAGGTAGGTGTTCAGCAAGGATGTGAGCTGGGGGTTGAGAAGATCGGTGGAAGGTGATGTTATTATTTTTAAAAATGTAGATGATATTGAAACAGATAATATTAAAATGCATTATCTTTAAAAATTAGGTGATATTATTAAAACAAGTAATATTGGACAAGCCTTATGGCATTGTGATGGAAAAATTAAGAGTTCTATTTCATACATGTAAAGTTTGCAGTGCTATGTTCAAAGTTAGACAGATCAAGAGGTTATTTTATTTAAAACAATAGAACCTGAATTCTGAGGAGAATATGAGCAGACATATATAAACATTAAAGTTATCAGTAGAGAAATGCAACTAAATCCTGGAGAATGGACGTGATCATCTAGAGAGAGAAGAAGACAACACTGGAAGAGGAACTAAGAAAGTATGATGTCTTGGAAGTCAACAAAAACAGTGTTGCTTAACAAGGAAGGATTTGACACGAATTGTAAATGCTCCTGTGAAATTGGGGAAGATAAAGACAGAAAGATGCCCACAGAATTTTCTAATAGGAAGCAACATAGTATCATTTATTATTGTTCTACCACTGGAACAGAGATAGTAGACAGAGTAAAAGAAGTGAAGAATAAGTAGGAAGGAATGAAGACAGAGTGTGAAAGCAAATCCTTGGAACATTCTGGGAGGCAGAAAATGGGGTGAGAACTTGAAGCACAAGGGAGAATAAAATAAATTTGCATAAAATAAATTGTGTGTGTGTATGTGTGTGTGTGTGTGTGTGTAGAACACGTTTTTGTGTAATTGAATGAGGAAAAGGATGGTCACGACACTGGACAAGTTGTGACTGAGGAGTTTGATGTTCTAAGTCATGACTCTAGAGGGAATTGTGCTTAAAAACCCCAGTACATGACAATTCCAGTATGTATTTGAAATAGATGAGTTAGAAAAAAATGAACTTCACAAGATAAAGAAGAGACAAAAGGAGCAGAGTTCACTGAATGTTGAAGATGGCTGATATTAACAGAGCAAGAAAACGGTAATAGGAGCACACTTGTGAGACTAGTATAGAAGTCTACATGTTGAATGGAGAGCAAATAGAAAAATATCGGCAAATAGTAACGAAGACAGACTTGATCAGAGTGAAGGGCATTACGAGCACGAGGCACACTTCTTAAGTCTGAGGTCCTTTCTGTGTAGGGAGAGTATCCACCAAAGAGAAGGGCGCAGAAAAGGTAAGGGGTGGGTATCCCACAGTCAGAGATGTGTAGATGTTTACATGATAAATAATTTAACAGGTAAGAAAGATTATACCGCACACCCTTAGCATCACATCCCAAGTTTATTATTTTCAGAAGTAGAGGGGAATCCAAGCCATTTCGTACAAATTTACAAAAATGGCATGTGTTATGGTCTTACTACCATTATATATTTTTCCAAGTTCATGATTTCATAAACTTTTAATTATAACTACTTTAAGCTGTAAATTTTATTTTTTTAAATATTTTATTTATTTATTTTTAGATAGAGAGGAAGGGAGGGAGAAAGAGAAGGAGAGAAACATCGATGTGTGGTTGCCTCTCCTGCATCCCCAGCTGGGGACATGGCCCACAACCCAGGCATGTGCCCTGACTAGGAATCAAACCAGAGACCCTTTGATTCTCAGGCCAGCGCTCAATCCACTGAGCTACACCAGCCAGGGCTTAAACTGTAAATTTTAGATTATAAACTTACTGTTTTTATTTTGTTGTGCTAAAGATACTCTGTTGATTCATTTGTCACTTACTCATTAACTGTATAAGCATTTATTAAGAATTTATTTTGGACCATATACTTTGTGAAGCACTGGGGATTCAGAGATTAATCTGACAAACTTGCTGTCAAGGACCTCATGGTCTAGTGAACGAGACTGATTTTGAAACATCACACATTATAAGAGTGACAATTGATTATTATAGAAGTCCCGTGGAAGCCTGAGGACAGATTATCTGCTTCAGCTTGGGTGTTGGGAGATGCTTCACAGAGGAAGTAATATATGAGTTGAGTAATAAAAGATTAGGAATCTAATGCAAACTCCTTGAGGACAGAGATTGTTATTTCCACCCCTTCCACAGGACTGCGTGCCCCAGAGGGGAACAAATCAATGTTTGCTAAATTCAGAGGGTAGCACATTTTCAAGGCAATATACTCCCTTTGTCTAAAGTCTAACTGCTTCTACTGTTTTGTTTTTTCTTACACTTGATTGGAGTTCAAGGCGTTAGTTATTCAGGAGTGGATGCATGTTGGAAAGTTCCTTTTGTGGTTTTCACAGTCTTTCCTGAGAGATGTCCCCAGACTCTGCTAGCTCTATGGCTGTCGTAGATAAAGAGGTTGGCTTGCCTTTTCTTTAATCAATGCATTTTAGTATTTACAAGTACTCTCAATTCTGCATCTTGTTAACAGCTTCTTGCCAGTTAACATTTTTCTATCTGGAATGACAGATATTACTAAACCTTAGCATTTGTTTTATACTAGCCAGTTTTCAGTATATACTTATTTACCTCTTTGGTCCCACTTTTACCCCTTATAAAATATTTGAAATACTATAAATAGTCAAATCAACATTTTTTTATTATAGCACATTAAATTATTTCAAACCAGTTTCCCAGCATCCTCTTTTCACTTCTCTGTTACCATTATTTGAGGAGAAGAAGAGGAAGAGAACGCTGATGAAACAGCAGCCACATCTGAGGGAAAGATGCCCGTCCTATTAAGGAAGATTAAAGATTTACATATTATATGTTATGACACACCATATATATAAACATGTATCACATACACACACATATATCTTTTTAAAGATATGCATATATATGTGTGTGTGTATATATATATATAAATGTATGATATATAACTACATATATAATTTTTTAACTTGGAATCAGAAATTGGACCACTGATTCTTTTCCTTTTTTTCTTGAATGGCTATATTATCTCAGTTTTCTTTAACGCACATGTATTTATTTTGTGAATGTGAAAAAAATTAAAATATTTTAAAATAATGTCTTAGAACTGGACTCAATATTAGTTCTTAAAATGCATTATACTTAAAAAGAAAATGCAACCAGACATGGTAAAACATGCAATCACTTTTTTAACTTCCCATATACGGCATGTAAATACACATAGTGTTTTGTGAACTTCAATAAAACTAGTTTTCTGGCAAAATGCCAAGATAAGAACCTGTTCCACATTCAAATTTCTATGTCGTAGAGAGTGGAATATTTGCACTATTCTCAAGAACAAACACAGTCTTTGCTCTTTCCTGTGTGCTTTCGTGACTCATTGCATTTCCTTTCCCAGTACGTGAGTAGCTGCCACAACGGTACTTACACAAGGCTTGAGCAAACCGAACGGGGCAAAGAATGGAAACAAACTATGTAGCTCTACCACATAAGCCTGAATAGAGGGACTGAAAAATAAAAGAATTTACAATATAATACGAACTGAAAAAATATCAGTCCCAGATCCACGGATCTTTTTATGGGTATGGATACAAGTATGGATGCTCTTACGGTAATAAGCGAATGAAGAAACGTGAACTCATGCATCTCCCCTGCTCTCTCCACATGGGTAGAATATTATGGTGTGGTCTCAGCCTTGTCCTGGCTCTCCTTCATCCTCACGTTTATTTGTTGCTGTTTGGCTATACCAATTTCACTTCATGGTACACTTGCCTAGTTAAGCTACCAAAAAGTCTCAATATATTCACCCTCATTTCTAATTAAAGTGACTATCGCACAAAAAGAAGCCACTGAGGGAAAAAAATTCACCAACTGCATTTAAAAATAACTACAATAAGTTCTCAAGGTCATAGATAAGTTTTGTAACTTTAAGGGAAAAGATGTATAATAGAACCAATTTTACCATCAACTAATTGATGTATGTAAGAGTCAAGTCTAAGGCATCTCATCAATGTCATTTTTGGGGGGGTATTTTATTTTATTTTTTTATTTCATCTTTATTGTATTTGCCATTATCATTCAATCCCCTTATACTCTCCTCCCCCAGCAATGACCTCACTGTTGTCCACGCTCATGAGTCTTTTTTCATTTTGCTCAATCCCTCCACCCGTACCCTTCCCCCACCTGCTAGCTGTCACCTGCTCCCCATCTATTTTTGTGTCTGTTTTGCTTGTTAGTTCAGTTTGCTCATTAGATTCCACATATGAGTGAAATCATGTGGTATTTGTCTTTCTCTAACTGGCTTATTTCACTTAGCATAATGTTCTCCAGATCCATCCATGTTGTCGCAAAGGTTAAAATGTTCTTTTTTATGGTCAGGTAGAATTCCATTGTATCTTTGCCCCATATTTGTGTTATCCACTCATCTATTGATGGGCACTTGGCCTGCATCCATACAATGAAATGATCTCGAATAAAGTTATGTTATTCTAAAACCTCATCTCCTTCATAATTTTTCACCTAAATGTCTCAGAATAATGTGCCATTCATCATTTAAATGGAACATAGATTTTTTTCAATATGTTTTTGTAATCTGGAGATAGAAAGAGTGCACATTCTGAACTTTTTTCTGCATTATAAATAAGCTTTTTAAAGTAGAAAATTAGTCAATTTTTTCAGTCACTCAAACCCATTTTAATCTGTCCTCTAGTCATAACCTCAGTTTTATCTCATATACACCTTAACCACAACTCAAGATTTCCCTACCTCTTTGACCTAAGTGAACAGAGTAGCTCACTTCAGATACTTTTCAGAAACAATATATGGCATGCTGACTCAATCACAGTGGTTATTTGGAATAGATATCCTTGCTCAAGCCCTGAGAAATAGAAAGATGTGGTGAGTTCCCCACTGTATAATTTATCTAGGCTTTCTTCAAATGTAAATATCATTTGCATCTTTAAAGAGTGAGATCTTACATATTTATATGGTTAAAAACTAACAAATAGAACATTTTTAATTTAAAATATTTAAATATTTTACAAGTATCTCAGCTTGCATAAAGAGAAAAAGAAAAAATCAAATTTACAAATTAATATGAATAATTTTAAGATATGCCTCTCTTACACCTTTAACTTGACAAAGCTTTTTTTTTTTAAATGAAATCAAATCAAGCTATTTGAATATTGTGGAATATTAACTTTCCCCTTGAGTGCTGGTTCCTGGCAAGAACCACTTAGAGAGTTTGCAAACAGTATGAGGATGTAGTGCAACTTTGGCTCATATTATATACTCAAGAGGCACAAATAATTTGAATTAGCTGTGTACAAAAAACAGATGCAATCAATCAAAGCTGAAGAAAATAGACACCTCTGGTATTCCATCATAAACATGGCAAAATGTGCCCTGCACACTTCTGCCACCCATTTAACCTTAAGATGAAATTTTGATCTGCAGTTTACAATCTTTCGGATATCTATGCAGACCCCACAACCCAGTGCAGTGTAAATTTTTAATATTCTGGGGTGGAAGGAGGGAACTTAAGACATTTTGGATTAAAAAATGTGATCTTATAAGAAAAGGAAAGTCAGGTCATTTAATTTTAGGGGATAGAAAATGTGCTAATCCTTGGTTAAGAAACAGAGAAAAAGAGACATTTAATAGCCTTTAACCCAAAAGTCACTTTACATTTTATGCCAAATCTGTTTGAACATTAAGACGTCATAATTAATATTAAAATTAAATGATCATAGATAATATGAACCTCTTTAAGGTTAATATTTATCATTGATTTTCTGTTTCTATTTGCATTTTTTATGAAAACTGCATATATTTGACTCTTGATTAATTAATTAATTATTTAAAAACAGTTTATTTTGCTTTGTGTATTTATGAACACTTAAGAAAATGGAGGAAAATTATTGGAGTGGATTAATCAAATCCTTTATAATCAATTGAATTTTCAAAGTGCACACATGTATTAATTTCTACTGTAAGTACTAGTTAAGCCTTCCACATTTAAAATGCTTGACTAAACTATTTTAATACCAAGGATAAGGAAAAACAATCAATTATTCTATAACAGAGAAACATGAAATGTCACTACTCAAAAATAATTGTCACACTAAATTTAATAATATGCAAATCCAGCATTCTTGGAAAGTATCTTTCCCACCTAATCTGGGGACAGCCTTCAAACAATGGGAGACCAGAGGCAGAGAGACAGTCTGGAGTCCTGGTCGAGACTCAATTTAACAGGGGACAAGGATTCTCTCCTTGAACAAATTATACTCAGGCACCTCTGAGTTCCTTTTTTAACTTGGCCTTGACTTTTGAGCTCCCACCTTCCTCTCTGCATTGCTCAATATTAGCAAGAATTCTGTGAAGTCAGTTTAACCAGAATCCCCCATCCTCAATATGTCATCACCCTCAATGACCAGTCAGGTTTCTCATGCTGCATCATGTCCCAGATGATAGCTGATCACTTTGTCCTACCTTCAGGAAGAATTCTGTCATGTAAGCTTAACCAGAATCTTCCCTTACCACTGATGTGTCTTCATAACAATAGTGTCCCAAATGAAAGTTACGTTGTTGTTGACCTGTACTATGTACATTCATGTGCTACATAACCATGTTTTGGTTACTGAGAAGCACATATAAAGACAGTGGTCCCATAAGATTAAAATGGAGCTGAAAAATTCACCTATTACGTAATGACTCACCTAATGACGTCATAGCCATTGTAAAACGTGGTGATGCGTTACTCACGTGTTTGTGGTGACACTGGTATAAATAAACCTACTGTGCTTCTAGGCCTACAAAATTATAGCACATATAATTATGTACAGTACATGATATCTGATCATCATAATAAATGCCTATGATACTGGTTCATGTTTTTACTACACTATCCTTTTTATTACTATTATAGAAGCTACTCCTTCAATTACAAAAAAAACTTGCTGTAAAATAGCATGCTGCATTACCCTGGTAGCAGTCTCATAAGTCTCTTGATCACATCATTTTCTCTTGCGCTTGATTTAATCTTGTGCTGTTTTGTGTAGAGGATGCTTTACAGTCTTGTAACCTAGGAGCATTAGGCTATACCATGTAACCTAGGTGTGTAATAGTCTATACCTCCAAGCTATGTAAACTCATTCTAATGTTTGTACAACCATGAAGTCTCCTAAGGATTCATTTCACAGAAAGTATCCCCTTTGTTAAGTAATGTATGAGTGCAATTAAGCCTGCGATAATTGTGTATATGCAGACATTTCCTTGTCATTATTCCCTAAACAATACTGTGTTAACAACTATTTATATAGCATTTACATTTCATTAAGTATAATAAGTATCAATAAACAGAGATGATTTAAAAGTATATGGGAGAATGTCAGTGAAAGACAAACACCATATGATCTCACCGATAAGAAGAATCTAATGAACAAAACAAACTAACAAGCAAAACAGAACCAGGGATCTGGAAATATGGAACTGACTGCCAGAGGGAAGCAGGGGATGCTGGGAAGAAGGGAGAGGGACCAGTTAAAGAACATATAAGAAGGACCCATGGATGTGGAAAAAAGGTTGTGGGGGCTGACTGTGGGAGCTGGAGGTGGGCTGGGCAGAGGAGGGCAAAGGAGGGAAACTGGGACAACTGAAATAGAATAAACAGGGATTTAAAAAGTATAATTTCGTCAAAATATAAAAGTCTAAGGCATCAGGTCATTAATTAAAATAACTTACTTCCAAATAAAAAAAATAAAAATAAAGTACATGGGAGAAAATGTGTAGGTTATATACAAATACTATGCCATTTTATGTAAGGGATTTGAGCACCCTTGGATTTTGGTATCCATGGGGATTTTGGAACTAATCCTTCAAGAGAACTGAGGAATGACTATATTCCTTCCACTGATCACCACCCTGTTCCTTGGCTATAAATTCCCACATTTTCCTGTTGTATTCAAGGGTTTGATCTCCAAAATATATAAAGAACTCACATGACTCAGCCTTTTTGTTCTACTCATTTATGTTTTCAATAGACTGGATGATACCCACTCACAATGGGTAGGGTAATCTGCTTTATTGTCTACTGATTCAAATGCAAAATTTTTTTTAGAAACTCCTTCATAGACACACCCAGAATAAGGTTTGGCCTAGTGGCTGAGCACCTATGGCCCTGTCAAGTTGACACACAAAATCCACCATCACACAAATCTAGATACTTTCCCAATGTCCAACCTGCCTTCCTAGCCCACAAATACATGGTGCCATCAACTCTGAGCTCCTGCTGATCATTTCTCCTGCTGAGCTACCTGTTCAGAGTAGTGTCACATTTGTGCTAAATGGAATATGATAAACCACAATGAATGGTCATGGGATTGTGTGCTTCTCCTTCTTCTTCTTCTTGAGGTGAAAACTGGCCTTATTCTGAGATGAACATAGGAATGACTTCCCTTCTCATCAGATGAGTCCACAGAATTGGTAACATTACTGACATGTGCCTAAAGCACGGGGCTGTGGCATGTTAAAGATGCTGATGCAACTAAGAGCTGAATGTACCTTGCTCATAACAGGCACACAACAACTGTTTGATGACTGAAGAAATAAATGATTCCGCCTGAATTCTAGTTCTACATCTAAGGAAATCTTCCAAACTAAGAGATTTAGGTCAAGAAAGACCCTTTTCTTTCACAAAAAATACTTGAAAAAATTCTACAAAGAGGAAATACAAGCCTCTTCTAAAACAATGAGTTTGAACTATTCATTTCTTTTTTTTTTCATGAAAATTTGATTTTAATTAATTAAAATGAATAGTACATTCATCATTGGGAAAGAATGGGTTCTGTATGCCAATCAACTGCAGACCTGGGTTTGTTTAGGAAACTTAATCACTGCCAGGAATTGCATCAAATTATAGGCACCCCAAAGGACAGAAACTAAGATATGAGAAAAACATCCAGTTAAATATGGGGCAATTACAATCAATTTGAGAATCCTAATTAAAGTATAATTCCTTGTTCTTTTTGGAGATAAACAATCATAAGGCTAATATGTATTTTCTTTTTATGACTTTGATTTTAAAAATTTATTAAAATTTTTAAATTCACCAGATACTGACATTTTCTTCTAGAATTCTGACAGGTGCTTTGACAATAATTTATAGGCTTCTTATTTCTTATTTTTAATGACAAATATAGAGAAGGAGGAAAGAGGTTAACTGTAACACTTAGTGGCAGTGGCTTTATTAGGGAAAGACACTTCATAGTGTTAAAAATGACTTGGACCTGACTTGATTAACACTACTGTAATAAATCCAAGTAGGTGGGTACAAAGGCTAATTTTATGTGTTTATGTGTTAACTTGACCATGCCATGAGGTGCCCATTATCTCTGGGTATATCTATGAGGGTGCTTCTACATGACATTAGCATTTGAATCAGTAGCCTGAATGAAGTGGACTGCCGTCCCAGTGTATATGGGCCTCATCCATCATTGAAGTGTCGCATAAAACAAAAAAGCAGAGGAGGAAAGAATTCACTCTCTGACTGTTCAAGCTAGAACTTTGGTCTTCTGCTCAGACTGGGACTTGCACCATAAGCTTCTATGGTTTTCACACCGTCCAGCTTGGACTGGAACTATTTCTCTAGCTTTCTGGGCTTCCAGCTTGCGGACAGCACATGTGGGATTTCTCTTCTATAATTATGTGAGTCAATTCCTTATAATCTCTCTCTCCATATACACATATATAAACATACACATACAATTTAAGTGAGGTGAGAGCTGGTTCCAAAAGCCCTCCAGCAATTATTTGAAAGAACAGAAAACCTAGTACATATTTTTTACTACAAAGTATGTTAATTAACAATGAATAAGCTTTGGTAATTCATTCAATATCCTATCATTGAATGACATTTTAAAATCACACAGAAAACACAGGATAGGCCAAACCATTTATTACCCCAAATTCTAGAGTCCCTGTCTTTTCTTACACCTTGCAAAACCAGTGAGGAGAGTGATTTCAACATTGTGCTCAAATTAAAAAGAATGTAGAAAATAATAAGCATAGTCAATATTGATTACCTTATTGGTAATCCAATAAATATACTAATCACCTATTTCATTATGTGATTCAAATAATGAACTTCATTCATGCAGGAAATTATTACTACTATGTTCACTGAGGTAGAAGAACTGTTTCTCTAAAGATTTATGTGAAAATAAAGAACATAACGTCTAAAATACATCCAGAGGATTAGGGTCTCATTTCAAACCGATTATTCACTTCAGCATTTTGCTCAGGTGTTGGGTCAGCGTCAAAATGCTGAAGAAGAGACACTCCCTTTGGACGATTTAACCTAGAAACAAGAGCCCTCACTCCCACAGCCACCTCAGGGCCGTGCGCTCCACCTCCTTGAACAGGTGTAAACTTAACTCACTGTTTTATTAATAGTCACCTCCAAGAAAGTCTAGAATTTTTCTGTAAAAATATACTCTGCTTTTTTCTTTAAC
Organism: Micronycteris hirsuta; assembly: GCA_004026765.1. Lineage (NCBI taxonomy): Eukaryota > Metazoa > Chordata > Mammalia > Chiroptera > Phyllostomidae > Micronycteris > Micronycteris hirsuta. Next base: position 104,481 of record PVJI01003729.1, on the reverse strand, counting down.
ATTTTTGTCAAATTTAAAACTGCACTGGTTTGTATTTCTATTATCACACCTATTTGTTTTCCAGTTATTGTTTTATCTATATCTCTTAAATAAATAGTTCTTAAACTTGGGTCACATTGTTATTTGGGGAATTTTTGATACATTTCAAGTCAGTGTCCCATGCCTCCAACTCACTTGGTCTCTGGGAAGGCCCATGATGATTCCAATGGACAACCATTGAGAAACACTATCTAGACTTTCTAAGTGCAATACATATAAATATCTAGAGAAATACCAATTGTTTATTAAGGCACAAGTATGAGAAATAATCACACATGACCCATATAAAATAGAAAAAGACATTAAAACAAGGAAAAACAAAAACAGCCTGCTATGCACTTATAGTGCCATGAAACAATCCCCAATATAAATATTATTATCAATCTTTTCTGTCTATAGCTAGTGAGGTTTGTTTCTATCACTTTGAGCCCTGGAGCATCAGATGCTGAACTTCAGAGAAGCAGGTGATACCTGGTAAGCAGCAGGTGTCAAAGGGGCAATATCTGTGGCTATTGCAAACCCCAGGCACCCACTAGCCAAGGCACATGCAGAACACTCCTGTGATTCTCTTCCGGTTGCACTCTGTGCTCTTCTGGGAGCTTTGAAAAGCTGCTGATACCCAGACCCCACTGCCCCAGACAGATGAGGTGGGGGCTCAGGCATCTTATGTTCTAAAACCTCTCTGAGGGTTTGTTATATGTAGCCAGGGTGGAGACTCACCAACATAGATGGGTTTGAAAAATCTGAAGGTCATATGAATGTGGTCAATTTGTAATATCTTCATGGTAACAAAATCCGAAGACTCCTCTCACTTCCTCGTATACTTTCAACTCCCTTTTCTGACATTCCCTCCTGTTATAGTTACTCAAAAGGTGCTCACTAATTTTAAACTTATTTCAACTCTGTAAAAAACCGAGATTTGAAGTTAGAAGTGTACTCCAATTTGCTATGAATTCTCTAACTCACAGAGTGGCTTTCGTCAGAGGTAAAAGGATATCTGGGACCTTGATCCTTCTCTCATATTTTATTTTATTTTATTTATCTTTATTCTAAATTCTTCACAGTTTAGGTATCAAATATCTTACAATGTTCCTCAGAAGTGACAAAAATACAGTAAACATGATGACAAGTTGCAAATCTTCATCTCTTTTTTCTTAACTACCCCAATGCAAAATGGTTTTATTTTTTCAGTCTATGATATAAATAACCAAATCAAAAAAAACAGAAACATATGTTATTTGTAGATAGCACTCTGTAACGAGACCATTCTAAATACTTTGCGTATATTAATTCATTTAATCCTAATAATAACATGATAATATAAAGGTAATATATGATTTCCATTTTGCCAAGGAGAAAAGAGAGGCATGGGGAGGCTAAGTAAGTTTCTGAAAGAGGACATTACTTTTAATCTGTTAAACCATAAAAAATTTCCAGTAATAAGGCAGACATTAATAATATTATTTTACACTAAAATAAGTTAAAAATAAATTTGGTAATTACTCCATTTTGCTGATGTTAACTATGTCTAGTAGGTATTATGCAATAAATGTCAATATTTGTCATTTTATTGTTCTTGATATTATCATTACTAATTTTTTAGCCCTTTATGAGTGGTGTATGGAAAACCATGTTTCAAAGTGTGCAAGTAAAATATTAAGACATTTTGCCTTTAAAAAAAGCAAACCTTTGCATAGATTTTTGTTATTCATATGAAACATGGTAGAGTGATATATATACATATATATGTATAGGGTGTACAGTCTATATACTATATATATATATATATATATATATGAGTATATATATAGTGTATATAGTCAAATCACTACTCTTTGTGTTGTTTTCTATGTTTTCAAAAAAGTATGGTAATTTCTGGCCTAGAGGTAGTCTGACCTACATTCACATTAAAGTAAATCTCATGATAGTTCACCCTTTAGAAAACAAATACACTATTTGCCATAAAGCAATGATTACTCCCAGTTTACAGGATGATAAACAGGAGGTTGAGGGCAGAAAAGCCACTGCCAGTGAAGCAACCTGGCATATCTGCCAGAACTGCTGCCTCTGGCCAGAGCAGACAGCCCTGGGGCCTGACAAACGTGGGCACCCATCAGCAGGAGGCCCGCAGTGCCTCCCATCTGGGTCAAATGCAGATGTTCTGTGAATGGTAACTTGAAACTCAGCCTGACCCCTGTTGCTAATTTCTCCCAGGCCTCTGAGATCAGATGGCTGATTACATGGTAAGTGGTAAAGAGGAGGCACAAGAGCAGATACGGTTCTCACAGTTGCTGAGACATCCCTACCCTGACTCCCAACCAGAAACTCAAACTCCTAAGACAGAGCAACAGAAAGTGCTCAGGCGCGAGATGTGCCTTTTCTCCCTCATAAGGTATGACTCATTGTGTAAATGAATTTTGAATTTGAATTCTGGCCAGTAGAATTTTCACTTTTCTTTAGCCACAGCCTCCACCACTAATTATAGGCTTAAGTTCAAAGCTTCCCTCATTTTATCCGCATGTCCCTGAAGGCATTTGCATTTTTCATTTCTGTGACTACCTATCAACTACAGGAGGGCAGGGATTATGTCCGTTTCATTCACTAATGCATATTTGGCACACACCAGAATGTCTTATATGCTGTAGACTATCAATGATATTTCATGAAGCAAAGAGTATGTAAATTGATGGACAACAGCCTTGTACTCAGATTTTCAGAATGAGCAGCAGAGAAATAAAATTTGTTCGTGCTCACCTTGACCACCTTTATGTTCTTTAAAACATGACCACTATGTGTTCCCAATACCTGTGGCAAACAGATATAAATTAAGTCAAGCTATCTACATCTAAACAGGTTACTATACCACCAAATTATAGATCTCACTTTCTGAGTCCTGGAGGTGAAGGTTATGACAAGACCATTGTGTTTGTGGGTGCACTCAGCATATAAGTCATTGCTTCTAAAGACAAACAGCACATAGATGTCCTGGCACCTGTCATAACCTTTTAAATAATAATCTGTCTGAGAAAGACAAAAAAAATGGGAAAAGAGAACTCTTAACAGCTGAGCTAAACAAAGCTAAGACAAGCTCCTTTCATCGGTATAAAATCTGACAGTCTCATTTATGAGTGGCTCCAGGATAGAGTGTGAAACCAAGAGTGGTTACTGTCAACAACTTTCCTTTGAATAGGCTCGACCATGAATTTTTGGCACCTAGCTCAATGGCTTTTGAACAGACACTTGGAGATAACAACACATTTTCATCACATCCTTTATGGTTGTTTGTAACCTTTCTAATGCTTAAAAAGACATGATGATTTTTAATCTCAGTATTGGGCATGATCTAGAAATTTCATCTCCAAAAATGAGAAAACACATGCTGGCGGGTGAATACAAAATGACTGCTTCTTTCTAATACCTGTGGTAGGAGCACAATAATAACTGTGTAAAACAACTTCTCCCTTCTCTCAACATAATTATGGCTTTCTAGAATTTAGCATCTGTTCTACCAGATGTTACTGTCAAACACGTAAGCAATGGGTTTGAGCATTGCACAGTCCTGGCCAGACTCCAAGAGTCTTTGTCTGAATACCTCAGCAGAAGCAGGTGGCTTTCTGGAGTCCAAGACTTTAAGTACCATTCCACATTAACCCAGTTCCATGAGGAACATGTGGTTTTCTGTAATGATTGCTGAATCTGTTCAGGTTCAAGCCACTACCTTGGTGTTACTGACAAATGGTCTTATGGTTATTTTTTTAATGGAAGGAGTAGAAACTCAAACATTTAATATCACTAATAAAAAAAGAAAAACAATTGTAAACCAACATATGCGAGTATTTCCCCTCAAATAAATGACATCCTACCATCATGGGAATTAACCAAGACTTTGTAAGAATAGGAAAAAATATTATTTTTAGAAAAAAAGGCAAAGTTAATGTTTTAGGTAGGCTAAATGTGAAAGGTTAGTTCCATAATGCATTCAGTGTTAGGACGACATTAAAATGTTGATTGGGAGATGCAGTGAGTTTTAATAAAGTATCTCACAAAAGTAAATGCAATTCTCAAAATCTGAAGTTGTCCTTTTTTAACTTAAATAGGCTTCTGTTTATGAAATAGTGATGGTAGATCACGATTTCATTGTTTTTGTCTTTAGTTAAGTAAATTCAATGTTGACACCCATACAATTTTTGAAGAAGTTATTTGTAAAATATATTTCATTAAGATTTAAAGACAAGTTTGCTTTCCTTAACTCTGGGTTTACTTTAGAAGATATTAGTTCATCTTTTCCTAAGAGAATTTCACAGTCAAATTTAGAGATTTTAACTAACAAGATCTGCTAAAATGCAGGTAATTTAGGAACTACATTAAAATGAAATACTTACTTTATGTGTATTTTTTGTGATTAAATAAGTGATCTATTTCAGATCTTAGAAGAAGAGTGTGTATCTATAAGATGCCAGTAAATCATGATTTAATTTAGTAAAAATAAAAAAATTGATAAAGGGAAAAATCAAACCATCACTTTGCCTATACAAGGCAAAATAGTTAAATAATTGGTTTTCTTACTACTATTTTGTCATCAGGTCCTTTCAGAGAAACACAAACACATAGTGAAGGAAAATCATGACTTTGAGTCTTTTTCATCATTTTTGTATATTCAGTTCATGTGATTGAAGTAATTCATTCTTCAAAATCAACTTTATCCAGCATGCTGTTAGGAGTACATGTAGTATGCCCTATTTTGTAAAGTAAGAGAAGTAAAATTCCCTGAATCTCACTTCATGTCTGATTCATGCATAATTTTCTTCTGAATTCTAACAGCTAATTATTTTAGCTTGTCAGTTTCTTTATTATTAGTCCCACCAGAGGGCAGACAGGGGAAAGCTCAGACTAAAAGCTCAAATGAGCACAATGCTGATATTTATTCACTTTCCTATCAAAGCTTGGGAGGCACATTTAAAACCATTTTGCGTTGTTTTTCATAGTCTTTCTGTCATCTCTGAGTAAACCAGAGACTCTCTTTATTATCTAATAATTATCTAATATAAGTTTTAATGAACTGAGTTTATTTTGTATGAAGAAGATTATTTAACTTGTCTTGACCCTTTGAATAAGAAGGCAAAGTCCTCTATCACACAATAAATGCTCTCTGGAAGCAGAGTACATGAAACCATTAAATGCTTGGCTAGAATTAGTTCTAGCTTGGTAGGTTCTGACAACTACGAGTGGAGGAAAAACAGGATGAAAATTTCCAATATCGTAGTATTTGTCAGAGCAGTATTTATAATCACATCTGTCACCCAACCGGAGCATCCATATCTTTAAACACCATAGCAGCTGACTGTTTATTCTTATCAGAAGCATAAACTTCTATATTATAATAAATATATAATATTTTTTTAAATAGTTAATGTTGGATAGCTTTGTTACTCCCACTGTTACTTCTAGTCAATGGAATCTCTCTCTCTCTCTTTAGACATCTCCTGTCACCACAGACTTCTCTATGACCAAGTAAACTACATATTCATGACTTCAATATTTTACTCACCTCCATCCTCAGTTGTTTCTCTGCCTCACCTGCTTGACAGACACCTGATCCTTGACTGCAGGAGCAGTCTACCGCATCTGTGTTTAAATGTGGCCAGCTGAGAACTGCTGAAAAAAGCGTTGTACACCTTCTCAGGTGGGTATCATCATATTTTGCAGTGTGCGTTCTCCAGAGGCAAGAAGAATCCCAAGATATTTTTCGAGAGGTAGCTTTCTGCACCTGAAGCGGCCTTTGGCAGAGATGACACCTGGGAGCCATGGGCTGAATACACTCCTCTGAGTTGGGCGGTGACCCTTCCTTGAGGAGGAAGCTGGGTAAGTATGCCTCCCAGACCACATATTTTAGGACTCTATTTCAGCTTTATCCTCCATGTTTACCTAAAATCCTTCTTTAACCTCATAGTCAATGCAAACCCACTTCAGCTATTTGGGAAAATTCACTGCTCTTCTGAAACCTACCTACCCCATGATTCCTTGCTCCCCTTCTGCCCCATTCTCAGCAAATAATTTACTACAAAGAGAAATGTAAAAAATCAGACAGGAACTTTCTCAACGTGTGCCAGCACAGCTGTGGACTTATCAGAACCCACTTCTTCCCTGAGGGTATTTTTTTTAAACTGCTGACAGACTTTCAATACCTGTTCAGTGACTTTCACATAAAAGCCAAACTTCTTCCCGTGGCTGGAACCCCCGCCCCCGTACACACACATTCCAGTCCAACCCTCCATCCTTCTTCACATCACTCCCTAATTTCCCCTCATGCTCTCATCAAGCTTGTGCTTTAATTCTCAGAAATTACCGTGCTATTGAACATCTCCCTTTGGTATATATACGTTTTCTCTCCATGCTAAACACTCTTCATCTGCTTTCTTTGCTTCATTAATTCCTACTTATTTTTTTGGATCTCAATTTTATAGACAGCTAAGCGTGACCCCTCATGATGGTATTCAGAGTCCCTTTCATCTGCATCTATAGCACTCTGTCTTGCCTCTGTCATTCACTTATTACAATATGGACTAGTTACCTGTAGCATAACCGATGTTCCCCAAAGCACATAAACTCTCTGAGGACAGGGCACGGTTTTATGCATAGCCCATCCTCAAGTCTCCTTGTACCTAGTCTGTACATAATATTTATTTCGAGGAATGAATGATTATTTTTATAACTTGTGCTTGATACTGAGGACCAGAACTGAGTTAGGCACATGCAATGCATTATTTTGTTTAATCTTCATAAGAATTCTACTAAATTTTAATAATTATCACTCAAAAATGAGACAGAAGGATTCAGTTTTGTGCCATAGGAAAAAAAAAAATCCTAATGCAGATAGATAAGAGGCAGAGCTAAGACCCAAACCCAGATTTATTTGAATTTGAATCTCTCTGTCCTTATTATCTCCTCTGCTGGACTAAGCCACTAGGGGACAGGTTCATGTCAGATGAATTCATGTTATTTAATTCACTCATTTGTTTCTTCATCACCACACTATGCCTCATTACGCAAATCGCCTTAGATAAATACTAGTTGAGTGAATGATAAATCTTGACTATTTGTGTCATTGTTACCTCCTTATTAGATTTTTGTGTTTTGCTTTTGACCCAACTACAGGGGGCATAGAAGTGATTTGCAATGCACAGTGCTTTAAAGAAATCTCTTATTTTTTGATACAGTGGGAAAATAAAAGTTGAAGACTAACACAACCTTCAAATATGAGAACAGATGTAATTTGGTGAAGAAGTTGAACAAAATTCTGTGTATATGAATAATGAAACAAGAATATGATACCAAGAGAAGATATATGAATTATAGCTTTGTACCATTTGAAATAATATAGACAGCAAACTCTCTATTTGAACAACAGCAGCATAAGTCCTAAATTACCTCTTCTAGACTTTCGGTCGTATGTTTCCACATTCTGTCTAATAATGATGGCTTTTGTATTTCTAAGAAAGTTCAAGTTGTGTGTATAAAGAAGGAAAAAAGAACATTTCCACAACATAAAGTAGAGAGAAATCTAAACTTCTTTCTCTCATAGAGTCACTTTTTCGTGTGTTACACAAATACCCAATGCCACTTTTTATGTTATGATTATCAGAACAAAGACATATTGTAAACCAAAGAAAAGTAGTAATTATTAAGAAAATAAATAAATCCAAGGGTAGATATTTCTGTCTTTTTCCTAAGTATGATAATTTATATCATCCACATATTTAATCAAAATATTTGCTTAGAAAATCTAATTTCTATCAGGAGACAGTGCAGAGAAAATATCCCTGATTGACAAAGGTTAAAATTTGTATTTTTTTAGTATTTCATTGAACATAAAAATTCACAGAGAAAAAGTATTTCAACTCTTACTACACATGCTTAGAGCAAATATGATTTTTGAAAATATATTTGTAAAAAAAGTATAAAACAAACTTAAAACCTCAAAAATAAGCTTAATTTTTTTTAAATTTTACCAAGACCTTACAGAATAATTTGTCTATTTAGGCACCTCACTTCTAAAAGCAAACCACCAATGACAATGAATATGCACAATTTTTATGTGGCTCCTAAATCCAAAATCCGTTCTGAAAGCCTAAGCCACTTTTTTGTAACTTTGCAACAAACATATTGGTGGGAAAATCTCATCTTTACTGATGTTAGGCTAATTAGAATCTTAAGGTATTCCATGAAAATTTAAATGTTTAGCTACAAAAAACAGTAATACATTAATTACTTCTGTTGCCCCAAAGCTATGATGGTATTATGTACTATATTATTATCATATGTAAATCTATAAAAGCCTAAAAATTCTAAAACATCTAATTTCAAAACATACCTGGCCCCAAGGTTTTTGGACAAGAACTTGTGGATCTACACTTCTGGCTAATTGCTTGTGGCCCATCTTAGTCCTTCTCAACATTGATTCACTGTGCAGTAGACTCACTTTCCACGCCTCTGTAACCTGCCATCTAAAGTAGACGCTATGACATTCTGCAGGCCGGCCCTTTGACTTCTTGGGCCTCAGTGTCCCCGTGTTCTGTCAGATTTATTCTTTTCTGGCATTTTCTTTGTACCCCATCCTCTGCCTTGAGAGTTCCTTCACTATCAGCAGCCAACTTAACACTCTAGGCATGGCCCCTTACCCTCACGAGCAGACATTTGGAGAAAGAAGAAAAAAGTATTTCTTAATTGAGCAAAATTAATGAAGTGGTAAAATGCTCTTTTGGAAAGATGATATTTGACATTATTTTTATCAAGAGATTTTAAAATCGGGTCAAACTTTTATCATGTTAATCTCACTTGTGGGAACCTAGTCTAAAGGAAAAAATTCTAAATATGGAATATATTTTATGCATAATGTTCTTTATAGAAGTATTATTTATAGGGTTGTAAATGGAGATAATTTGCATATAGTACAATCAAAATAGGAGTTAAATAAATTTTGGCACATCACTTTATGGTAGAGTCTGCAATCATTATAAATAATACATAAAACATAAATAAAACATAATTAGGAAGAATGTGTTATAAAAATCTAATGATATAAAGTTAGGTTAAACAAAATGGGTGAAGTAATATATAATGGAGATGAAAGCTATTTCTTGAACATGAGTAATTGTACCAAGGAAACATCAACATGCCGATTGTGGTGGGACCAATGAAGACATCTTTTATTTTCTAAATTTATGTATTTCCGATGTTTTAATAATGGAAGAATATTGTATAACAGGAAATATTTTTCTTTAATATAAAGAAAGAGACATGCTTAAGATTAGCAAACTTTGTAATGCCCTTCTTTAGAGTGTCTGTCATCTTGTAGGGGGTCCAATTTGTTAAATAATAAGTTTATATTCCCAGAACAAACAAATGCTCAATTAGGCATTTGCAGATGTTTATCTTTGCCTACCAATGAGGTAGCTACCTCTAAAAAATAAAATTAGCTTACCAGGAGTTATTTTTAAAACCAAAGCCTACTTGATGAATCATTTCAGCAAGCATCATACTTTTTATTGGCTCATGCAAACACAAGGTCACTGTGACCTCCTAACCACCAAATCTGGGATTCGCAGCAGACACTTCAGAAAACAGAAATCCAATAAATAGTGTTGCCCTACATCAATCAAACCTTTAATTGGTAGCCAGTTTTAATGTATGAGGTCATTTTTGAAGAACTTCATTACTGTGAAAATCTCATTTAGCATCTCCAGACTAAAGAAAAAGGTGGGTTTTGATTTTTCTTTTCAGGCAGATGCTTATAAAAATGCACATCACAGTGTCTGTAATAGATGGCCTCAAGAAGAGCAAACAGATAGAGAAGCTCTCTTTTATCCTCTCTCACCAGACTGCCTGACCCTAGCTCCTCTGATCAGCCCTACAATCTATACCTGGGGCCACTTACATGCCACCGGCAGCCTCAGTGCCACCCTAACCAAGCCTTCTGGGGGGAAGGTTAAAGCACTGGAGTGGTTGAGCTTTATCTATATTGTTGAAGAATGTCCAGTGACCAATTGAACCAGACACACTCACACACCAAATACCCTCAACATGATAATAACTGCCTCGGTGCTGCCTGCCTCCCCTCAGGTCAACTCTACACTCTTGGCTCCACACCCTGGGCCTTATAACCTGCCTCAGCTTTGTGTTTGGGTTTTTTAAGCCTTCCCTTCCTTTTGGACTTAATTGCTCTTACTTTGCCTCCTTCAAAACCCCCAAGCTCTCCCCCTGCCCTACCCAGAGTAATGGGGGGAAACTGGGGACAACTGCAATTGAACATCAATAATAAATAAATAAATAAACAAACAAACAAAAATGTGTTGCTTTAAAAGATAAAACAAAAACAAAACAACAACAACAACAACAAAAACAGAGCTCTGGCCCCTCAGACACCTTGGCTCTCCACGTCACCTCTCTGCCCTGTCCTCACCACAAGGAGTTGGTTCACATTGGTTACCAACCTGAGAGATGAGCTTTTCAGACATCTTGCTTTTGCAGAGTACCCTCATTCCTTCTTCCCATAATATTTGAACTTAGAGTCTGCAATTGTTTCCCGTGACTTCGATGTCAGTGTTCTTGTTTCTATATTTAGTACACTGCTACAATAAGTTTCTCAGGACTTAATCTTAACATTTTTCTCTAAGACTGAATTTCTGTCTGGTTCCTAAAATTGTTCTCTCAGACCAACTGCCTTTATCTTTTCCTGGTATTTATTACCTAAATGTCTACTTACTTTCTTAACCCCAATTTTTTTTTTTATCACAGCATCTAACTTTCCCTGGCATTAGCTCTCTGTATCTTCCAGTTACTGTTAATAAGAACTTCCCAGACTTAGCTGCTCTTCTCTGAGAGATATTACCATCTTGAGGTTCTGGGCTTCATTGCTATGGACCTCTTGTTACCAGTTGAATTTGGGTTTTGAGAGTTATAGCTTTCTTTTATTTTTACTAACTTTTTCACCAGCAATTTTTTATTATTTCATTTAGCTAAAATGGTAATGGTTTACTATAAGTTATCATATGCTTTAGAAATCATTCTATAAGTTTTATAGTGTTGCTTACTTATTTAAGCTTATGACACTGATCTGTGTTTATATGTGCTAGTGTGCATATTTTTCTTTGAGAGGAGCCTAGATTATTAGCAAAGGAAATTCACGGAGTTTTCCCATTGCTGTAAAGAGAACTATATGCCTCATTCATCTTCCCAACACAATGAATTATCAGCTTTCTTGGCAAGTATGTTAAATGATTTTGAAACAAACCTCTCACAGGTAATGATGATGCTTTATTAGAATTCTTCTCATTAGCTGAGAATTAACTCATTCCTCCCAATGGGGAAATCTGCTCTCTAGAATATTTATGGGGATGGTAATCATAAGAGTTTAAATTGTTGAGGGGGATATTATTAGTTGAAAAACACTGATTCTTTGCATTAGTGGTGGGACAGGAGCCATTTATACAGACAACATAAGGGAAACATTACTCTATTTTTCAATGATAAAATAAAAAGAAGAGAAAAGGGCAAAACAATAATGGGTTAATGCAGAATATCATATTTTTACTCCATGTGTTTATATTTTATGTCTTTTGATTTGAACTGTAATGGGTTCGAACCTATACAATCACTACTTTTGTTAAATGATTTCTGCTTTATTATTCTGATGCAATTTATAGACTTTTTTTTTTAAATAAATTACCCTAGGAGCAGCCTAGTAGGAAGAAAGACAAGCAAGCATGCCAGATTAGAAAAGAGATGAGACCAGTTTAACAGAAGCGCATTAAGAGAATTCAGTGCTTGCCTCTTTTGAAGGCTAATTCCTGACTGGAATTTCTTAGGGTGATAAATCATCTCTAGGAATTGGCACTTAGCAAGACTGCCTTTTCTATACACATGATGTTGAACTTAAATTACTTTTAATTTTTAGTTAAGTTTATTGGGGTGACATTGGTTAATAAGATTACATAGGTTTCAAGCGTGCATTTCTATGATACATGACCTGCACCATGCATTGTTTGGCCACGATCTAAAGTCACCTCATCTCCCATCATTGTATATTTGACACACCCTTTGCTAGCCCTCAGCCCTTCCTCTGGTAACCGCCACACTGTTGTCTGTGTCTGTGAATTTGTATTTGTTTTTCTTGTATGTTCATTTGTTGCTTTCCGTTTTAGATTCTACATATAAGTAAAATCATATGGTTCTTAACTTGTTCTGTTTAACTTATTTCGCTTAACATGATATTCTCAAGGTCCATCCGTTTTATTAAAAATGGCAGCATTTCATCTTTCCTTATGTCTGAGTAGTATTCCATTGTATATTTGCACTGTTGAACTTAAATTTAACACATGTTTAAGAAAGCAAGGGGTATAGAACAGGTCAAGACCAAGAGGGTAAGCAGGTATTCGTGATTTCACTTAGGGCAGCAGTGGTTAGGCATTTAAGAACAGTTGCGTATACTATAAAATATCAATTATTCTTCACTCAGCATTTCAGTATTGTACTCCCCCATCCATATTTAACATGCCACCCCCACAAGTCTTTAGGACAACTTTGTTGGTTGCTGAAATGGATACTGCATTTTTATTTTATTATATTTTTTACTCAAAATATCTTCTAATGTTATAAATTGAGGAAGATAATATCTACACATCAGAATTGTTTAAGAATTACAGATAATGTACTAAAAAAATCAGATACATAGGATCAATGAATGGAAGCTGTAAATTTAGAGCTACAAAATGGTCATGAGAGGGAGCCCAGAAAGAGCTGGAAGTCAATGGCCTACACAGTAGACTGAATGGATGCATGGCTTTTGTGTACAGTAGAGGAGCATGATTATTTCCAGGAGGTACAATGGCAACTCATGCACAGGTAACTCTGCAGGTGGAAAGAAAGTGGCAAGTGTAGACTAAAGTTTGGCCATAAGTAACCCTGAAGCTATATGTCAAGGATAATTCTCCAAGGAACCCAGTTTTCTTTACTGACGTGTCACATAGTACCTGAGAGCATATGATACTAGGGGAAAAAAATAAAACAAAAAAACAACAATTGTAATTGTTTACAAACCATGCCCATACATAAGACATACTTATTGCATATATATGTATGCATACAGACCTAAATTTCACTGCATATAACTTTACAAAAACACCCAGAAAACCACTGGGCAGATTCTAGATAGGTCATTATCTGGGGAATTAACAACTTTGGATTATGTGCCTAAAAATTACGTCAACTAGTTGTTTGATCTTGAGCAAATTTAATCTTTCTGACTTTCAGTTCTATCATCTCCAAGTAAAACATAGAATTTTGTGACATTTAAGGTCTTTTCTAGTTCTTCCTTTCTATGATCCTATGAAACTACAAAAATCATAAAGAATCCAAAGTGAAAGGAATGTGCTGGGGTTTTATGTCTTGTGGTCTACTGAAAATAAAAGACACTCTCACAATGATATTGATGGAGTTTCATACCACTAATTGTACAAATGGAAGAAAGACTCCTCAGGAGTATCAAAAAAGAAATTAACCAGTCAGAGTAATAAGCCATGGAAGAAAAGTCAATCTTGTCACACTTCTTTTTGTGAGATACATTAATAGCTAAATCTTTTTTTTTTAAAGATTTTATTTTTATGTATTTTTAGAGAGAGGGGAAGGGAGGGAGAAAGAGAGAGAGAGAAACAGCAATGTATGGTTGCCTCTCACATGGCCCTCACAGGGACCTGGCTTGCAACCTAGGCATGTGCCCTGACTGGGAATCGAACCGGGACCGCTTGGTTCCCAGCCCGCGCTCAATCCACTGAGCTACACCAGCCAGGGCTTAATAGCTAAATCTTGACATTGAAACTGTATTTCTCCTTGTATCCCTCTATATCTGCTGTTCAATTTGCAAATAAAATGAAACAATAAATAGGACATTTTTCCAATCTTCTGTGCAATGAAGAAAATACAGAATAAAATCTAAAAGATAAAATCTTGGCAGGATTTAGAATTGCCTGCTAAAAACACCTGAGAGGAAATAAAGGTAAATTGGGGAAATGATACTAATCAAATAATTCTAGGATTCTTTAAAGGAGCCAATCTTTAACTATTGGCCAGATTTCACTCATGCCAAAGTTTAAAAATTAGTCAACTATTCTCTTAATATATCTAATAACTTGGGAACCTTTAAGAAGTTAACCCTATACATTTCTTCTAAAGAAAGTTGGAAATTAATTTTACTAGCAAGAACTTCCTTTCCAATTAAAATATCTTTTAAATACAATATAGTTAATATAGTAATTTTATAATCCATTTTCCAAGACATCCCTGTGTTTATGTGTTGTCTCTAATAATAAGGTAAGATCAGTATCCAGGAGAGCAATCCTGACAACCACCTGTATGACCGAGCAGAAGGAGGATTATAATTATAGATGCATGCACCCCACACAAAATCTATTTCTATTCATGTGTTTTTTATTATAATTACAAACTTACTGCATAAAAAGGAAAAACACATAAAAGTCTAAAAATTAAACTGATTACCTATAATTATGCCAGACTTTTAGTATTAATATTTTGTTTTTATCCATCCCTTTTATGTAGCATATCTTTCATAATATTTATTTTATAATGTAAACATGATATAAAAAGTTTTACACAAGGATAACTCAAATTATTTAATTTAAGTGAGTGTAATCATTATAAATGTAACAATATAAATGGAGCTTAATAGTAATATATCCAGAGTTTGTGGATTTTAAGAATCATAGAAATGTCCAATTAAGAACACAGTCTACCTGAAAGAAATGCAAATTACATTTCGTCCCCTCATATTCTATTGATACTATGGTCAACAATATAATAGAAACAGGCTTGTCCTTCATGTATCTGCAGGAATCCTTCTATGGGCCAAGGAAAAGCAGTACGTAATGTTCAAAAGTTTCCTATGTCTTTCTATTCATAAACTTACTAGTAAATTTCATGAATATTTCGAGATCACCACAGTCATTTTAGGGAAAGGATAAGCTCTCAGGGCAGTTCTAACTCACTTAAGATAACATTGCCTGGGATAAAATCTATGACCACAACCTAAGTGCTTTTGGGGGGTAGGAAGTAATAAAGCAAAAGAAAAATTATTTAATGTATTACCATTCCTGAATGACATTCCATGAGGTCCAGGAATGTGTTCATAAGGTGAGAACACCTGTGAACACAATGTGTCCCTTAACAGTGGGCAACAGACCAACATTTCTGGAGACTTATCTCAAAAGTGGTCAAGGTCAATGTAAGGGCTAGAGGATTGCTCAGGTTGCTTTTAGCAGTTTCAGCTAAATATGTTCTTTCTTCTACCCTTAGACCAATATCAACAGAAGAATACTCCAAATTAGATGTTTACAATATTATCCATGATATTTTAACAAGACCTGTAACTCACATTCAATGTCCAGGATGCTCACTTGGAGGGAAAAAAAGAGAAAGAAAAAGTGTTCCTTGAACAAGTTGAATGTCCTTGTGCAAATTATTTAATCTTTTTGAGTTTTGATAAGTCTAGACTAGCTATATGATTTCAGTCGCAAACATATGTGTTTTTATCTGTAAAATGTAAAAAACTTTATGAATTTATGTATTAAATGCATTTTCCTTGATGGGCTGCTGTACTTAAAACCTGAGGAAAGCTTGATTTCTGTTTAATTGAAATAAAGCTCTCCATTATGATGTATATAATTATTTACTTCTTCTCAGAAAATAAGCTACAATTCTTAATTTGAAATGAAAATATTTTCCCTTGGATGTCTTTGAATTAATACTGAATTTAAAAAATTGAATTAGTTACTTTCAAAATGCCAGTTTGATAGGTTGATAAACGTAACAAGTCAGCTCTAAATCAGAGCAATTGTCAATATGGTGTGCAATGAGTGAGATAGCTCAGCGGATCCAAGAACCAATAAAAGGAATTATGTTTGCTTTAAAATGTTCTTTTCTCCTTTTATCTCTATCAAATTATCCTGCACAATCAGAATTTATCAGAACTTATAATTTTCTTTCTAAATCAACACCTTCTTTATCTATCCTGTCATTAAGTCCTTTCTTCCAGTTTCTTTTGAAACCATTTCAATCAGGCTTTTGCTTCCCTCCTCCTCGGAAACTGTGCTTGTTGCAATCACCGTAAGCCCTCACAGCCCGTACACACCCCCACACGGCTAAATCCAACAGTCAGTCATCTGGCCTCATTTTTTATGGATAACAAAGATATTCGGCCATAGTTGAACACGTCAGTCTTCGAGACTTCTAAAACTCTCAACACTCTCGTTTTCCCCCCACCTCCCTCGCATTTTCTTTCGAGTCGCCTTTGCAAGTGCTGCCTCCTTAAATACTACCGATTGCCCCCGGACTCAGTGTAGACGCGACGCCCCTCTTCACTCGGCACTTTCTTCTTTAGGGATCTCAGCTAATCTCATAACTTTAAATACCGCTAACATGCAGACAACTCTAAACAATTCATCTCCGAACTGGACTGTGCTGAATTATACACTCCATATAGGTTCTTGGATGTCTAGGAAGCACCTGAAGCTTTCCTGGTTCTAGAACCAGGCTTCTGCTCTTCCACCAAACCCTTGCCTTCTTTGGTCTTTCTCATCTCAGTTAATACAATTTGCATTCTTCTAGTCATTTAGGCCAAAAAAGACGTAGAATTATTTTCTGTTACTTCTTTTACCTCACATCCCACAGCCCATCCCTGAGAGAATTCTGCTCCCTGACTGCAGAATCCAGCCTCTTTAAACCATTCTCACGTGTACCACACCCGTGCCAACCACTACCATCCACCGCCTGGGTTCACGCAGGAGCCTCCTACCCTCCCCCACTCTGTGCTGCTTTCAAAAAAGTAGTCTAGTGGTCCTGTCAAAATATAGTTTGGATGATGTTTACTCCTGTCTTCTATCCCCTCCAAGTTCAACTTAGAATGGCCCACACTGCTATAACCTGTTCTCTCCAGTATGGTAATTACCAGCCATATGTGGGCATTTAAACTTCAATTGAAATTCAGTAAAGTTTAAAATTAGCTCACTAAACACAGCACTGCAAACTACAGATAGATCTCTAAACTGGCTGATCTCTAAATACAAAGCTTTATTGCTTCTCCCTCTACTTAAAATATTTGCCTACTATAATTTCTGCCTGTTAAAATTTTATTACCTTTAAGTTCTGCATCACACAATACTATTTCATAAAGCTACTCCTGAGTACACCCTTCTACCCCATCAGATATAATCTCTTCATTCTCAAAACATCCATATTGTTCTGAATATGTCATATGATGCATTTCTATCCCACCATGTATGAAGTCATTTAAACACCTGTCTTTATCACCTACTAATACATAGCACACTCTTGGTTAGCTAATATAATATCCTTTCCCGCCTCTTTTTTTGTCCTTGCTCAATTCTAGAAAGAAGCTGGAAAAGCCTCTCTTATAGCTGGTGGGGCAGGGATTGGAGGAAATATGACAGGAATCTGGCAAATGTGAAGACTTGCTGAGGGACTCTGGGAAAGCCTTCTTCTCCCTGATAAAAGTGATTGATGCGGCTAGTACTACCTTTCCTTCCTTATCTCTGCATAGATAACTAGATATGCACAGATTTTTTTGTGACCATGAGGTGAAAAACATGAGGGGGGAGAAAGCCAAGACATGGAGGTTGAAATATAGAATGTTAAAATGTGCTTAGGCCTCACATGTCATCACTGAGCAGCTGAACCAACAGTAGCAACCACCTAGCTCCAAACATCTTGTTTTGTTTGCTTAAGCCACTGTGAACTGAATTTCCTGACACTTAAAGCTACAAACAGAACTAACATATAGATTGTAAGATTGAATTATGCCCTGCTCATTTCTATATTTTTATTGAACGCGGCAGAGGCACCTGTGCAGAGAAGGAAGTCAGATATTTAAACTGAGTGAGACTGAGTTGGACAGTCCACTTGAACACACAGACACAAACACACTAAAAGCAAGAGATGGGGAAAAGCAATACAGGCACCAGCAATTGCATCTAGAGAATACCTTCGATGGTTGCTCTCGTGTTCTTTTTACTTTGCTTGAGAGGAAAAACTATCCTTATATGAGAAAGAATATTGAATTGTTAGAGAGGAACTAAACAAAAAAATTGGACGATACATAGCCATTACTCTTGAGAAACTTACAATCTGGTAGAAAAAGAAAAACAAAACCAATAATCAGGAATGTTTAAGTGCTCAGCACTACTACACTGTAAGAACACAAAATTCAATACATTCCATGTTGTTTAATAGAATTTTGGTGAGAGTTGAAAATGATTCCCAGAGAAGGAAATGCTTGAGCTACCTCTCGAAAGACGGGTAAGTATTCACTAGACATACAGACAGGGGCATCTGAGGCAGAGGCAGCAGCGGGAGCGAACGGCACAGGGAAGGGCAACAGCGTGGTGCCTCTGGACCACTGCTCACAGCCCAACTCAGAGGCAAAGTAGAAAGAGAAAGTCAGAAACAGAAAAATAATAATAATAAAATAAACAAAAAGACAAGTCATGCTCTGAAGCTGTGATCAAGAATTTGGAAATTTCTCGGTGATATTACCATGAACATGTCAAGAAATGTAATTAGTTGGCCAGATCACCAAAGTCCTAGTGTGAATAGGCATTGTAATAAGCACTGGAGACCTGAAGAGGTTTGGTGACAGAAATCCAGACTTAGGACCATTATTTTAACATCTATTAGCACCAGAACAATATACTTAATATTTTGATGTCTCACCACACCTTTCAGAAGCACTTAAAGAAAAATAAGATCTAGGCAAAAAATCAGTGCTCAGTTCACAGTCAGGTGGAATCCAGGAGTCTCATCTGGTGTACATGCAATCAATTTTTTCCACTGCATAAATAAATCACCCATCGCATATCCTTATCCTGTGGATTTCAGTGGCCAAGAAGAAATCAACTAAGGTGTAGAATACGCATAAATTTCTGTGCTGAAGCAATCATGAATACAAGTTTATATTAGAATAGTCTGGGACTTATACATGATTTAAAAAATCCTTTGTAAAAGTGGATTCACGGAGTGTGTCCATCTCTTCACTGTCTAACTCCTCTCTTAATACAAAGCTGAGTTTAATCACCCAGCAATTCAGGACAGCATAATTTTATTATTCTTACTTCCTTTCGGTAATTGCATAGTATCACCATTGTGATGATAAGGAATGAGCAGGAAAGAAAGAAATACAGAGATCATAGACAAAGGATAGAAATCCTTTGCTGAGAAGTAGCTGGAGTTTGTCCTGTCTGTTTTTTATGTGTCTAAGAGCTCCTCCCAAATATTGGCCTTTACTCTAAAGAAGAGTAAGGAAAAGAATGCATTCTGGTTAAGTTAAAGAGTCAAAACAACCTGTGGCCAGAGGGAAAGCCCAGATAAACCCATCTCAAGTCTGGGTTTGTCCTAGCTCAACACTGTGTTATGAGGCCCTGCAAGAGACGGCACACAGCTTACTAACTGAAATAGTAAAAGCCTGTCATGCTTGAACTATGAACAAAATTGTAACGTTGATGGAAATGTAGGCTTGTTTTTTTAACTGGATATTGGGAACACCTGGATCCTCCTTGCAGCACAACGGCAATTTCCAGGTAGTCTCATAAAAGACGGTGTCCCCCCACTTTCAGAATCGGAAGGGACCATCTGTAGGTACAGCTGCAACCCCTGGAGTCCACTAATGGAAGGGTTGTCTCTTTATCCAGAAGACGTAGAGAAGATAAGTTCTTGTTTTTCTCCCTACTCTACACAAGCTCCGGTTATACACTTTCTTACTTCTCCCTTTGTAGGCCACAGGAAACCAGGCCAACAGTAAAGCAAGCTAGATGTTTAATCAGAAAGTGGCACACGTGTTCATTCTTTCTTAATGCCCAGGGCCAAAAAAGCTAACACAAGTTAGATGCCAAGTATGTAACCAGAACGATGACCCCAGACTCCCTAACACAGTTGCATATTTGTTTTGTTTTTTTGTTTTGTTTTACTTTTGAGAGTTTGTATATTAACATCAGGGACAGTAAAACAAAGAAGGGCCCAGGATAGAAGAAGCCACAGGAGAGAGCCAAGGCGGGGCTGCTGTAGGCTCACTGGAGAGTCAGAGAAAACGGGGCCTTGGAGACAGGTTCAGGGGGTTGGCCCGGGACAAGCTGCCGCTGACCATTGCTCCCTTCATCACAAATCTCAGGGGAACCCTTAGAATTTAGGAAAAGAAAAATGCACTTGAAAAGAAGATTTAAGTGGGCATGCCCCAAGGAGAGCTCACCCACACTTGCATATCTGCACGAGCATTTAGCTAGATCCTTAAGATCAACCTTAGCAAGTCTCTCTTCCTTGCACTGTGTGAACAGGTTCGACCTTATTACTAGTCAGTTGGGATTAGAGAAAAACATCAACCTCAACTGGAAGGCATCAATTCTTAATAACCATTCACAAGAATGTTGGATACCACATAAAAGATTGACTCTAAAAAGGAGACTCTTGGAGAAACCAAAAGGGTTGTCCACAACTCCATCAATAATTTTAAATAAATTAATTTATAAATTTGAGAGATTTATGAATCAAGACACGATTTGTTGGACTGTATTTTTTTTTTAATTAGACTAGATTAGTCTTGCTATATTTGAAGACTACCTTTATAAGGTTGTAACTATCTGACAACAAAACAGGTGTTGGTTTGAACTTTTAGCAACTAATTAGCTAACTCACTTTTTTTGGGGAATTTGCAAAAGAAAAAAGAAGGTCAATGATCAGATGATAGCACAGGTGTTGAAATGGCTACACTTTTCAACCAGTTGTGTTACAATCATGTAGACATAGCTTAAATGAATTGAATTGAAAATAACAGCCTTTTTATTGCAAGATCATTGTAACACACAATTATTAAAATTGATTAATACTTGGGCCAATGCAATTTCATTATCTCTGATCAATTTCAAGCATTATTTTTTAATGGCTTTCACTCTTGTCATTTCAGTTAGAACTGCATGAACACTAGCTTAGTAGAACAACAGACAGTTCTTTTTTATGAGATTAAACTCTTTGCTTTAATAACAGGTCCCACATGCATAAACTGTTGAATATAAAAGACCAGATGCTTCTACAAACACTGTTTAAAAATCTATATCTTCTAGAGGATTAGTTTTGATAATATTTTATGTTTTTAATGTCACAAAAATTGCATATTAGACAGGAGCTGAAATTACGTTATAGTCCATAGCACTGGGCTTTGATTAAAGTAGGCGCCCAGAAAATGGTTGTTAAATACTGCTTGGAAAAGTTAGAAAACAAATATGATCTAACTTAAAACTAGATTTTCCTCAGAGTCAGGAAAGTACATTTGGAAGAACCAAGCTCTTTACTTCCTTAGCCACTGCTAAAGCAGCAAATCCTTTTGATGCTACTCTACAATATCATCTAAATTTATTCTCCTTTCAATTTCCCTGCAATTTGCTTTGATTCCACCTTCAATAGTAGTGCAAGCAATAATTTGAATTATTGCTACAGCCTCCTTACTTCCTCACCTTGGCTTAATGTTTTCTTCATATAATCTGCATCCTCAACATTGTTTCCTATTCTTATTTTAAAATATGTATCTCATTAAGTGACTCCTCAGCTGTAAACTTAAAAATAAAGCGAAACAAACCAAAATCTTTTTAAGAAGGGAGCTAAAGCACCGTACAATCTAACTGAAAAGTGTATCTATCTGTCTATTTATATATGTATGTATCTATCTATCCCTTTCCTTCTTCTCCTCCTCCTCTCTCCCCTCTTTCTCAAATCATCTTGCCTCCATATGGCCTACATTCCATTCACATGAAACTAAAGTCCATTTCCAAACGCTCCATATAACTGTAACTTTCTGTCTTATACCTGGAATACACTTTGTCTTTTTATCTGCCTGGAAAACTCCTTTATTTTTAAAAATATTTTATTTATTTATTTTTAGAGAGAGGGGAAGGGAGAGAGAGAAGGAGAGAAACATCAATGTGTAGTTGCCCTTCATGTGCCCCCTACTGGGGACCTGGCCTGCAACCCAGGCATGTGCCCTAGACTGGGAATTGAACCGGTGACCCTTTGGTTTGTAGGCCAGCACTCAATCCACTGAGCCACTCCAGCCAGGAGGAAAACTCCTTTAAAAACTCATTTCAATTTTCATCACCCCTCTATGAAGCTGTCCCAATTATTTAAAACCTTGTTGTTAGTTCCATAATGCTTGGTTATGTAATGTTTCCGTTAGACAAATTATATCATTCATCAAAAATGTCCATATCCTACTTTCTAATAATCTCTGAGCTTTCTGAAACCAGGAATCCTAACTTACATCCGTACTTTTAAATTGTCTGTGCCCCAGTATCTTCTGCACTATAAAAATGTGCTTAATAATGTCCACTGAATGAATGTGTGAATACACTTTAAGAATTTGCGTATACTATTTAAGTGACACAAAATAAATGTATATTAATTATTAAAATCCTCAAATGTTACAATAAGCAATGATTTAATTTCTTGATAACTATTGACCAGCACATCTTAGACAAGGAGGTAAAAATTGGACCGTATTAAGATCCCACTTTAAAAAACGGATTATATCTCTGTACCTAAGCTATGATCTTCAGTCTAAGAAGCCACAGGAAGAATCAATATCATCAAAGCAGTAGTCTTAGGAGATAAATGGGCGACTGGCGTCATTCTCCATTCATCATGATATTGTTACAGCAGAGATTGTGCAGGACTATAATCTATCCTGACATCGCTCACTGATCCAGAACCGTACTGCTGATTTTTATAACTTGCATTTTTAAAAATGCATTAGAAACTTTGATTTAGACATTATAGAGTATTGAATAAAAGAGACAACTAAGTAAGTCTTGTTCTCCTGTGTGGTACCACTATGCCCTGTGCTGGCTGGTCTCCTCACAAACTGATGGTTTGTTTACCACTTCCTGCCTGTGGTTGTCATGAAAGTGTATCATTTGCTGATTACAAAGTAGTAATTCATTGTGGTTACCAAGGCTGCTTTTACATATTTTATTATTTTTATATTTCATTAAATTACAATTTTGATGGCCCAAGCTTCACTAACATACTCATCATTGATATGCAAATGAGCCAGGCAATTCATTTCAGTTCATTTAATTTCTTTATAGCTACTGCTGAAATTTGGGAGGACATTTTGAGCTATCCAGAATTTTGAAATTCTCAAACGGGACTTAAGAGAAGCAAAATAAGCAGATATCTTATTGAAGCAGTAATAACATCCATTATCTCTCCCTCACTTAAAGACATTCATATTCTCACAACACATATGCCTAGCAAATACATTCTTGATAATTTTTAGTCCATTTTATATTTAGAAGAATTTTACATTTGCTATTAAAATTATTCTCTTTTATACTAACATTATACTTGTAGATTTGGTATGTAAGTATTGTCAGGCCAAGCATGTAATCTGTGATTTCCAAATGTTCAGGGTTTTACATATAACTCCTAAAAGTGTTTTTATTAGAATCTTGTATTTGAACAATTAAAATAAAGTCAATGTATATGCTAATCACTCTGTGCCTTGAAGAGATTTCAGTGCCAATATGTTAAGAAAATATACCTAACCTTTGGCACAGCTATAAGGAAGCTTGACTGAAACAAATTAAAAAGAAAAAAATAACAACCATAACAAATGGGATACAAACACTAAATAAAGATGTTTTTGTTTGTTGGTTTGCAAGGCTGTGAGCGATGAGGCAAGTGCTTCTGTCAAGAACTCTAGCCTAGCTGGTGTAGCTCAGTGGATTGAGTGCGGGCTGAGAACCAAAGGGTCGCTGGTTCGATTCCCAGTCAGGCTACATGCCTGGGTTGTGGGCCAGGTCCCTAGTGGGGGCCATGTGAGAGGAAACCACACGTTGATGTTTCTCTCCCTCTCTTTCTCCTTCCCTTCCCTTCTCTTTGAAAAGAAATACAATCTAAAACAAAAAAAAACATAAAAAAAGAACAGAAGCTCTATGTCTAGGAATCAGAATTAATGTCAACAACTAATAGAAAGATAGGTATTTCTTTCTGAATATATAATTCTATTAGTAAGATATCATGACAGAGTAAGTAAATTAACAGAAATAGAAGTATTTTGCTATTTAGTGAATCACATTTTCACATCTTTTTTTTAATCTTTTTTTTTAATTTTATTTATTTATTTTTAGAGAGCGGGAAAGGGAGAGAGGGAGAGAAACATCAATGTGTGGTTGCCTCTCACATGGCCCCCACTGGGGACCTGTACCACAACCCAGGCATGTGCCCTGACTGGGAATCGAATCTGCGACCCTTTGGTTCACAGCCCGCACTCAATCCACTGAGCTACACCAGCTAGGGCGACATTTTCACATCTTTATTTTTCATTTAAAGCCATGTTTATAGATGCTTTAGTTTCAAAAGTTCATTTTAGTTTAAAGTAAAAATTTAGGAAGGAACACAGATCAGTTAAAATTATAAACTAATTGCTGAGAAAAACCCACAGGTATGAAAAAGTCTCTCTGATTTGAGTAAGCTGAAATGAATTAGTATGGCCAACACACTTTGCTCTGGAAATTTCGTCATTACTTATATATCATAATTGGTCTAAGCCTCCCACCCCATAAGAAAAACACTACAGTTATTAACTTCTCAATATTTTCAAAATTTAGGCATCATTTTTCAATCTAACAATTTTTAAATCCCGATGCATTATTGTGACATTTCAACCATGGCTAAAAGGCTTAGGTTTTAGGGCATACCCTAGAATTTTTATTTAGATCTAACAGACTGCTCTCCTGTGTTTAGTTGCCACATGGTGATTAATAATGGCTCATTGCAGTATCATAAACAATAGGTAAATTTTAATGCCCCAAATAACCCTAATAAAAGTAGGAGGATAAAACATATGCTTAGCATACATTTAGAAACACACACACACACACACACACACACACATATTCAGAACAATAAAAGGTAAATTAGATTTACTTTGGCCTAATAATATTATGTAGTTCTTAAACTAAAAGGGCGTTCTGTGTCAAAATCCTGTGTCCAAGTATTAGCTTTCCCATCGCTTCCAGACCATTCCAGGTTTTTTTGCAGGTTTGGTTTGACTTATCTGAGTTCATTTTTGCTTTGAAGCTACATCCAAGTGTGGAAAGCTCTACTGACACGCCCGTGTGACACGATACTCCTCTAACGAAAACCCTTTTCTCATCCAATGGCGCTTTGTGGATGTCTGTGTCACTGCAGATACGACACCGACTTCCATTAGAGTGTACTTCTCTCCCCTTATGAAGACTTTCCGCTCTCCGACAGCAGACACGATCTGTCCTATACTCCTCTGAGAAATCCGCTCCTAACCACCTACTTACTACATAAAGTGGGTGTTTAACATATTGAAGTCATTTGCTAAATCCTGAAAAATCGGAACCCAAGATGAAGCCTGATTCTTCATGAGACTCTCTCTCACATTTCTGCACATCTTGTGAGCAGGGGCACAGACTGCCTTTGCTCAGGACGATTTTCCAACTATGTGTATATAGCAAACAGCTTTGGAAGATAGAGAGTGTTTCCTCTAGAGAAAATGTCAGGTTTGTTAACTGCCTTGATACGATGAATACAGTGTCTCCTCAGGAGCAAAACACACAGGGATGCTTACTGTCCAGTATAAAAGACTTTGGATCTCCAGGTTCAGGGTTCCTCTCTGTAACACAGCTACTGCCTGTTCAGGTGTCAACTTGCTCTTTCATCACCCTGTGGGAAGTGGGGCTCAAAGAAATGCAAAAATGATGCTTATGCTGTTTGCTGTGCTGCTGTGAGCTCCTTTTATCTTTTACCGTGGGTCTCATGTCCCCTGTAAGTATCTATGACACTATCATGGACTCACTTGTTCCCTTGGTAACTCAGTAAAATCTTACTTTTAAAGATACTGGCAGATTTTTGGCATGAATCATTGATATGCATACTATAATCCCAAAGCCTGATAATTTTAGTTTTAATCAAAATTGGGCAGGAGATATACAATCAATTGTGTGTATTATGCCTCTCACTTCAGCATCTGTCTTTGTGTGCACATCTCTTCGGGGATGCTCCATGAACACCTACCTCACTAACTCCACACCTCACCAGCCTTTATCGAGTGGCTACTATGACAGGTCTGTGACCATCTCTGCACTGCCCTTCCCATTTTCAGTCTCTGCCTCTCATTTACCCTTCAGGAAGTGAAGGATAGTAAAGGCATACCTGGTCTTGTAAGTCTCCTAATCAGAACCCTTTGATGATTCCTTATTGTATCAGAACAAACTTCTACCACGTTTGTTCCAAACCCTTCCATAAAATTATCCTAACTTACTTCTCAAGACTTATCTTTCATGAAGTAATCTTTGTCAACAGTATTCACTCACTAGCCATCCTAATTCATCTCTTTGTGTTTACTTACCTTTGTGTATTTGTTCAAGCTTTCCAGAAGTCACATCTCATGCCCACATATTAATTGATCTAAGCCCTCACCAGCCTCCAGTGCCTATTTTTCTGGAAAGATCTAATAGTAGCTCTAGGTGCATATTTCTATTTCCCAGAACTCTGGGGAATACCAGGAACACTAGACCTCAATACTCCCGTGACTATTATATTAAGTAGTTTAATCCGCAGAAAAATGCTGTGTGACCTCTGTCAAACATTGAGTGTGCAATTTCCATATAGATTCTGGAAAGTCTTGGATAACTTTCCAAGGTCAAGTGAGACCTCGGTGTGTGTTTAGTTTTCTGCTAAGATTGCAGCTTTCTCTGGATTCCTCTTCACATGCTTATTTCATTTCCTAGACTCAGACTAGATAAATATTCCCTAGAGCAAACCATCACCTTCTTTCCAGTGCTTGTATACAGCCCACACAAGTTATGGGAGGGGGGTCTTTCAGATCTGAACAGCTGAGTTGTCATTTCTCTAGTGCTTTCGCTCATTAGCTGATGCTGTAGCCTTTTTTCCTCCTTTTAAGAATTATAGACTACATTTTCACAGTAGCACTGCTTCTCTTGATTACATTCTAACCTACGTTTCTAATCCAGAAGCACTCTCAAGTCACCAGGTAGTAGGAAAACTTCATTCACTTTGTTCATGCTTATTTCTCTCACCCCAAATTATTGTCTAGCTTTCCTAATTTTTCATCATCATGTGTCATTTTCACAGCTTTCTTCGCCAACCAATCAGCAACTTATTTTTCCAAGTGACATTTCCCACAATGCCCAAATTTCTTTGTCTTGCTTAAAAAGTATGATACCAATATTTCATATAAATACTGTCTGCTGTTCCATTTGCACCTATTTCCAACACAGGAAAAGAATTTTATTACTGGAATGAAAATTGTTAGCAGCAATCACTACTGTCCCCACCTTCATGATTCCATAGAAAATGCTCCTATCTCAGTTCTGAGAACCCACTCCTGCAGCCTTATCAAATCCTCTGATCCACACCCCTTCCTTTTTTTGGATATTTCTGCCAAAAGGTCATTGAAAAAGGCTACAGCAAGGAACCCTTCCAATGATCAGTCCCTATACATCTGAAGGGTTGAAACTGCAGTCTAAGTAGATGTGAAGAAAATACATGTGAAAATTTTGCTTAATTTTCATGTCTGTAAAGCAACTCTCTTCACTGATATTGCCTGCAGCCTTAAAAAGTTAACATACACCACTGGGTGTCAGACCATAATTGCATATAATTAGCAAACTGCAACTCCTTTAAAAGATTACAACTCATTAAATAAGAATTAAGAATTCAGGAATCCAGAATTAACAAATCATTCTTAAAGTAGTTATTTCAGAATAAGACAGCTGTAAGAGAGATTTTTATTCTCTTATTACTCTTACCACACCCGTGGTGTATGTAATGTGAAATTTGTGAAAACAGCAAACAATGGAGAGTAATGAGGCAATTCTTAGAAATGAGGCTGTTTGGAGAGGAAAAATCTTAACTTTACCTAAGTTACTCTTTCTTCAATGATTTGAAACAGACATATTAATGGAGCTCAGCACTTTTATTTGGAAAAGTTAAATCCCATGTTAAATATTGCAAGTAAATAGAAATAGGAGAGTGGTCAGATCTCACTATCTCTTCCTGCCTGCCATTCCCTGTTGAACTCACTCTTTAAAAATGAGTTTTTTTGTTTGTTCATTTCTTTCTTTGGTTTTCTTGTTTGTTTGCAAAGTGGTAGCAAAAAGCAAACAGATTAGTAGGGAAAGAACTCTATGGCAGTCCCAGGACAAGGAGAAGGAGCAGAACCTGCCACCTGACTGCCAAGTTCCATGGGCAGCCTGGGTTAGATACAGAAGGAAGGGCACATCCTCCAGGAAAACAGTAAGCGTCCATTTGAAATCAAACTGACTGCTCCACCTATAAGTGAGCCCTGGAAACTTTTGAAGTTTTATTCACTTTCTCTGTCTCCCTCTCTCTTTGTCATTCTCTTATGGTCTCTCTTTTTCTTTTTTCTTTTCTTTTCTTTTCTTTTCTTTTCTTTCTTTCTATCTTTCTTTCTTTCTTTCTTTCTTTCTTTCTTTCTTTCTTTCTTTCTCTCTCTCTCTCTCTCTCCTTCCTTCCTTCCTTCCTTCCTTCCTTCCTTCCTTCCTTCCTTCCTTCCTTCCTTCCTTCCTTCCTTCCCTTCTTCTTCCTACTTACTACAATGTGTAACTTTGTGTCGTTATACTCAGTTTACATGAATGGGTGTGTTCCCATCCCCTCTGGTCAGTGGGAACATAAACACCACAAGTACAAGTATATTTTATGTCTTGTTCACTGTGTTATCTCTAGCCTGGTACTCAGTAGGCCCCCAATAAACATCTGCTAAATAAATACAGGCAGGAGTAAATGCAAAGGTTTTAAAAGGTGCTTTGAATAAGTGCTGTGCTGGTAGGCTAGCAGAGTTATATTTAAATTGGAATATAAATTTGATCAAAAACAATACATACCCTTATATTGCAAGGATGAGGTGTCGCCTTTCCACATAAACAGCATATAACTTTGGCATTGCCTCTAGCTCCCCAGTGCGTTTTTATACAGATAGATAAAGTGTTCATATTTTATTTGATTACAATATAATTAAACATTTTAAAACAAGAGAAATAGATATTATAGGAGTTTAGGTTCCCTACTTAAAATAAGATAAGGTAGAATGAAGGCTTACATCTGGATCACATGTTATGCCAAGCAGCAACTGATTCAGGTTGAGCTGTAGTGTGCAAGAGAGAGATGCAGAAAAAAATCTGCAAGGTCCTCGGCCAAGAAAAGAACACAAAGGCAGCCACACATAGCAGGAGTCCATGACTTTTGACACCTTTATCCTGGCTGCCCCACTGAACTAAAACAAACATTTTCTCCCTCTGTTCTTTGCCCACATAAAATAGCAAGACATATTTTGAAACAGTTAAATTCCAATATGCCACCTAGACATAACTAAGGCAGCTATAATTAAGGGAATATCTGATGTGTTTTGTCAAATTACAAAAGTTGTCAGGCTAAAAAATTAGAGTTTTTAAATCTATGTAGAAGCCTGCACTACAATATTGGTACAATCTGATCTTACACGTTGTTCCCTACAGAACAGAGTTAATACGATGAAACCAAGTGAAGAAATAGAGAGAAAACACCCACACTTATTTTATTTTTATTGAAAGTAAAAGCCACCTGCACACGTTTTTGTTCAAAGAAAAATATTCAGTTTCATTTTTCTCTCACAGACAGAAATGTACTCCATAGAAATAAAACTGCTTCTTTTGTTTCTTGTTCTTGCAGAATTTGATTTGCATATTTTGAGACATGTTAAGGTGCTCTCTGTGATTTAGAGAGTTTCTAAAAAGGTAATTTGATCTCAAATCATAGTTTTCTTTTTTTTATTTCTAAAATTGAAAGCTGCATACCCTTCTGAGAAGTGAGCCATGAGAGAAAGACATTAGCTTGCCTTGTATTAGATAATAAAAAAATTCCACAGGGGACGAGTTACATATTATGACATTGTGAATATAAGGCTCATTTGGATTTAATTCATTACTACATCATGTTGCACAGGAAAGCAATTTTTAAGCAATAGAAGTGCACTTCATTTGTAAAGGACTCAGCTATAACACACAATCAGTTATTGAAGACAGAAACTGATTTCCCAAATCAGGCATATAAAATTTAATATATTTGCTTCAGTTATAATGAAACAAAAGGGAACTTCCATGCCATTTTTTTCCCCATAAGAATGACACTTTGTAAAATTTGGAAAGTATATTTTTGCTTGGGGAGTTGACTACATTTTGATGCCACAATCTAATAAGTTGAAGAAAATGATTAGGTATCTTTAAAAATTATTTGAAATGCATGTTGGACACAGAGAATATAAATTCAAATTCTATCTTTCCATAAATTTAATATTATTAAATTAAAATAAAATCTGAAATTTATCAATAAAATAAGGTTAAAGATGGGCATCAACATTTAAAAAAATCAGTATCAGTGTTTCATGTTATTATATTTGATCCTAACATCTGAATAAACTATTCTATATTGAAAAATAAAAACAAAAATAAAAGCCAAACTATGTTGGTTTATTTACATTCCCTAAATCTGCATGTATGTTTAGTTAGGGTTCGCCAGAGACACACAACTAACTGGAAGTATATGTAGAGACAGAGGAATTTATTTTAAGGAGTTGGCTCATACAATTGGAGTCTTGGCAAGTTCAAAATCTGTGAGCTAGGCCAGTAGGATGGACAACCAGAGAAGAAATGCAGCTCAAGTTCAAAAGCAGTCTGCTGGTAGAATTCCCTCTTCTTCCTTCATATGTCTGGATAAAACCCACTCACATAATGGAAGATAATTTTCTTTAATAAAAGTCTATTGATTTCAATGTTAATCTCATTTAAAGAAGACCTTCCCAGAAACACCTAGAATAACGTTTGACCAAACATCAGTGCATTGTGGCCTAGCAGTTGATACATAAGATTAACCATCACACTGTGGTTATAGATAAGTGTCTCAAATTTTGAAAATAAAATCACCTCTCTATTCTCTGATAGTTTCCCAGGGTGCAGGCAGTGGGGAGAAAGTGCTCATTATCCATTTTTAGGTATCTGAATTTTCAGCCAATTTTACTTTTAGCAGCTAGAAACATCCATTTCAATTGACTGTAATAAAGTACTTAATTTTATTCGATAAATATTGTACAAATAATCAAATTTCACATATATTTTCATTTAAATTTATTCTGTAAACCACCCTATGAGAATATAGAATTAATACTTTAAGCTGAAATATCTTGCTTAATTTCTAAGACACAGATTGAGATTTTCAAATTGCAAGTTTCAAAAGGTCATGTATGCCATTTAAATCTTGATTTCATTGACATTGAAAGGAACATGAAAGAGAAGAGTGTGTAATCAGTTCCTAATCTTTCCATGTTTAAGTTATACTTTACTAAATGTGATCATTACCAACTCTTCTATTGAAAGAGTGTCAGGAAGTCAAGTGAAACTACAGAAAACTGATACACTTAATCCTCAAAATAAAAGGTTTGTTTTCCCTTGTACTACATCTGATTGATCTTGTCCCTTTGGGGGGAATAAATAAGATCAAGAAGTGAATGGATGAAAAAGCATATTCTAGTCAATGCCACAAAAGATGTAAGAAAAAATGTAACAAGCCTTAAGGTTGAACAAGTTTCAGGATAGGCAGCCAGTAAGCACACATGACACTACTATATATGATGGAAATATTACATTGACCATGGAACATAGTATCTGCAACAGAGTTATCTAAATGTATAAAATAATTCCTCCCATTAAGATTTCAACAAAAAACAAATTTGAAAAACTAAGGTTTCTACATTTTGATTCTTAACAACTTAGTCCTGATGTTTCACATCAGATAGACTCAGTTAAATGATTAAGGGAAAGCAAGGTGCCATGGCCAGCGTGGCTCAGCTGGTTGGAGAGTCATCCCATGAACCCAAAGGTTATGGGTTTGGTCCCCAGTCAGGTCAGGGCACCAACTTAGGTTGCAGGTTTGGTCCCTGGTTGGGGCACATAAGGGAGGCAACCAATGGATGTCTCTCTCACATTGATGTGTGTGTGTGTCTCTCTCTCTCTCTCTCTCTCTCTCTCCCCCTCCCTCCTCCTTCTCTCCCTTCCTCTCTCAATAAAGGCAGTGGGAGAAAAAAAAAAGAAAGAAAAACAAATGTGCTTACCAGGAAAGTATATAAACTAATCTTAGTATATAACCTTCAGGATAAAATAATTTGTCTGTGTATGAATGGAGGGGGGGTGGAGGTATAGGGACAAAGGTAGAGAGAGAGAGAGAGAGAGAGAGAAAGAGAGAACAAGCACATTCTTTGAATTGACTTGATTATTAAGAAGGAAGAATGCAAGTCAAGCCTTTGAGTAGAGCTGAACCTAAACTGAAACAACCTCTTCCTGAAATGGCAGGGCATAAAAAGACCTTTGATGAGATCTACTTTGTACCTCCATAAAACCTACAATCATGGAAATATCCATTTGTAAAATTTATATTTTTATGTTTTCTGTATGGAAAGGGAATACCAAATAGGTTAAATAGAACATCATTAAAAATGAAATGTTGTAGAAATTCAGCTCATGTTTACACAAGGAAAAGAAAACCCTCTACCTTCAAAATCAATTTTCTTAGTACATGCTACGAGAATGTAGATAAAATATGTTCAAAAATCAAATATCTGATATATATGTATGACTTTAATTTCAAATTCCAATAATATACATGAATAACTAGAAGTATACTGATGCTCTTAGATTTATAATGGGGTTACATCCTGATAAACCCATCATAAGTTGAAAATATTATAAGTAGAAAATGCATGCAATGCACCTAACTTACTGAGCATCATAGCTTAGCTTAGACTACCTCAAACACACTGAGAACATTTTTATTACCCTACAATTAAGCAAAATCATCTTACTGCTGCTTCCCAGCACCATGAGACAGTATTGCAAAATATATTGCTAGCCTGGCAATGAATTAAAATTCAAAATTTGCAGTATTCTTGCTAATATGTGTGTATTGCTTTTGCACCATCATAAAGACAAAAATATTCTAAGTCAAATCATTGTAAGTTGGGGCCATCTGCACATTCTTTTTCTTTTAAGAATAATTGATGATCTACATGGAAGTGAAGTCTTTATCAAGAAGGTCTGCATTCTGGGTTCATTCTATCCTTCAGTGGGGACTTAGTGTCTGCATACTACCACACTCAAGTGCCTTGTCAGACTCAGCCTTCCTTCTCCATTGCAAAGTAGGAAGTGATCCATGCTGACAGAAAGAGAGGAAACGAAGTACTAAGAGTTACAAGGAAAGAGTAAGAGCACTCAACTGGTGGGAGGTCAAAGAGCATCATGGAGAAGTAAGCACCTGAGTAAGGCCTCAAAGGACGCACAGTATTTGAACAAGTCAGGATTGAGAAGGTCATTGCAGTCAAAACCCCCTTCATCATCAATCCCCATTCATCCTGTTGGTGGGTTCTAATCTTGCTCTGGCCAAATGCCTAAGAATTGGAAGGGCTAAGTTCTCATCTGTGAGTTGATCCAGTCAGCTAAGAGAATTAATGTCATTCTGCATAATAATGAGAAACCCTAGGTGAAGCATCTGTTTTATCTAAAAGCTAGAGCAATAAAATACTATGCATAATTAAATAAATCTTATCCTATGTATTTCTTTTATGATTAAATTCAAGACAATGTCCATTTGTTATCTGGAGATATCAATGATAGAATAGATAATTACTTCCTTTAGGAACCATCACTCCATTACTGCCAAATTTATTCTATTATCATTTGCATAAATTGAATTATGTGTCCTTTTACAGTACATTTATATCTTTTTCTCCAATTAAAATGCCAGTTGCTTCATTGCCTTCTTCATTTCTCCCAACCTTCCTACTCTCAAAAAACATGAAGGGTAGAGAAAACAGAGATGAAAAATAAATACACAAGACAGAGGAAGAATAGAAAGACGGTTAGAAAATACAGCTGGAGACTGGAGAACAACATTGACATTACAACACCACTAGCAGATCTCTCCCAAAATCCTCTTTTTTCACTCTGGTTCTTAGTTTCTCCTATCTCTCATAGGCTATAACTGGGTGACCATCTCAGGGTTCTACCCTTCTTTTTTAAATTCAAGTTCTGAATTCAGAACCTAATTTGAAATTATTATCAATTCTCTTCAGCTGAGACATCAACTTTCACATTTTTACAGTGTCTGGTTATACATGAGTTTCCATTTACTTAAAAACAGGACATTGCATATCCTCTCAGTGTTATATAATTATATAATACAAAATAGTATTTTATAATTATATTATAAATAATAATTATATTCATCACTTTTTGAATATAATTATATGAAAAATCAAAATAGTAAGCAACATAATTTTCAAATTTATAACATAAGTGAGCAATTAAACACAGGTCTGTTTCTCATTTCTCTATGTATCTATTTCTTCCCTTAAAAAAATACTTATTTCATGCTTGTTAGACAATAGAAGTCTAATGGTGGGTAAAGCAGATTGGATCCAGTCCTTCATGGAATCTGTAGCCTAATCTATTAAAAAATGTATTTTATATTTCACAACTCTTAGGATGTTTAGTGAGAATTAACATAGCTTGGGAGCATGGGCAGAAATGGAGATCCAATAAAAAAAGAGGGATAGCAATTGATGAACAAAATAGTTAGCCATGGAGAGCCAAAACTGATCATAAGTTAATGGAAAATAACAGTAGGAACCTGTGATGTACAGTTAATGTTATGATGACTTAGTAAATGCAAGAAGTCATAGTTAGGCATGTGGTTATCATGACTATTTGAGAGTAATTGCTTTTGGATGAGGAAACGTTTTTTGGAGAAAGTTACTGCAAATGTATTTGTACCAAACATATTTTTAAGGAAAAAATCTATTATTGCAATAGCGAAAAAAATGGCTATTTAACAGAGCATAATTTTGAATCTGTGTACAACCACTAAATACTGTCTGGAAGTATAACAGTCAGTGGTTAGGTTTTTGTAGCTAGATTTGAAGTATGTTGTTGATGTTTCAGTTTAAGAGGAGCATATAAGCCTTACTGTCATGCAACTCTTATTCTATGGACAATAATGATTTTTTAATTAAATTATCCATTCTAAACTTAAAACCAACATCCTATGTGAAAACAGGACATGGGTCAATTTTTAATGATAACTATAATGGTGAAGAAAATAAGTAAGGCAAAAAAGCCAAGGATTATCAGGAGAGTAAATGAAGTTGTCGGCTAGTTAGTACATGGAATGCATGCTATTAAGTTCCTTATTATTTCAGTACAAATTTGACCCTGAACTTGCTAAAAGTCAAAGTAAAAGGGAAGCAGGCTAGGTTATGAGAGTCGTTGCGTCCATACATTAAAAACTAAGAAGTTTCTCAGTAAAAACATAATTATTCTTAAAATTAAGAAAACATTAACCCCACAGATCCTTTTCTAGAAGATACTTTTGTAGTATAATGAATGCCCACAATGCACTTATAGTTGACACAGTTTCATAGAGTTCTGTTCTCTCTCTCTCTCTCCCCCCTCTCTTTTAGTATCATCCTTGCACCCTATTTTATACAGACCCCTTGCCCAGTTAAGCTAAGCCCACCAGGATGAGTTTCACAGGCTCTGAGTCAGCAGCCTTCCTGCTGGGTTCAGCCAATGGGACAACTCGTGGGACACTGAAGGGCAAGAGGACGGGAGAAGCTATGGTTTTTCTTATTCTCTCTCTGTCTTCAGTGGTGCCTCTGGCTGAGGCTACACACTACTACTCCACCCCCCACCCCCCACACACATGCTTATACTTGTATATGCAAAATGTTCCAAGTTCCACCAAGTTTCTCTGGATCTTTGTTCCTCCAGTGTAGTAATGGCTTCACTTTGTTGTTAATCTCTGGGCTACCTCAGTGTCCCAGATTAGCTTCGCAGTTTTTCATCACTGATAGAATAATTGTCTTACTTAAATTCCCTTTGCTTTACATATTCAGTGACTTTTCTCTTGTCCTGGTTGGATCCTGATTGATAGAATCACTCAAGACAATGGCTATCTTTCAGCTCAATTCAATATAAATAATTTTACATTAGGAAATACCATGGGGAGTGTTATTATTTGCATATTACATGGTAAAGAATGCTTATACAACAGGGAATAACAGTCTCAGAAGAGAGTAGGAAAGAAATCCCCACTAGTAACTCAGGCGTGATCTTCTGGAAAAGAATTATAATTCACCAATATCAATACAAGTGATATTTCAGCACATAGATTAAACAATGCATTTTCAGTGGACATGCTCCCTAGACAATCCCTAGAAATGAATACATGCCAACATCTTGGCTATAGTAAGTCAGTATAACCCAGAAAGAATATCTTTGGAAAGCAGTAATCCTCTTCTTCATCCACCTACAGATAACATCTGTATGATTCACCTAGAACTGTCTCTTCTCAGCAAGTACAGAAAATATGTATGGAAACCAATATCTAATCATCCCCTTCCAGTTCCTCACTTCACTGAACAGGTAAACTATGGAACATTTTATAACGTATATGACAGTAATATATCAAACGATAAAATGTTCAAGTTACCACTGATTATGTGACACCAACGAAGCTTTTCCAAACAGCTCAGATTAAAGCCTGATAAATAACATTTTCTCATCATTAACTTAAAAATCAACACATGCAAACTTAACTTCAAGAGAGATGAGTTTTTAGAGTTGCCTAGTATCTAGAACCCAATATGTTTCAGTACAAATGTGGTCATTGGGAAGCACAGGGATGCAGGAACCAAAGCCTACCAGTGCTTGTCCTAGCTTCTGACCACAGCAGGTAGTTACTTTTGCCCATAAATCAGGTTTGCTTTGTTCTGAGGTCATTAAAAATTCAATCATATGGCTAATGCCTTTGTTTTTATTACATGAAGATCCAGCAGTCTTTGCATCTCAATTTGGCTTACTTAGGCTTCTCAAGATGGAAAAAACACACTGGCTCACATGTTTTACTTGTCATGGTAGTCATTGTTCTTATTATAAATTAATAAAACAGCATCATAAATCTATATTACAATATCATAAATCTGAAAATATGAACCCCCTCTGAAGAATGAGCTGGTAAGTTATGTCTCTTAGTTTGCAAGATTATCTCTGAACTATGGCACCATTACCTGTTCAATACTGACTGAAACATCTTTCCCAGATAAAACCTCCCACCAACATCCATTTTTTCTTACCTACCTGAACGTTTTCTTAATATCTTCTGCTTGGATTGTCTTGAGAATCTCTTGGTATAAATGATGATCGGGGATTCCTGAAGAAGTAGCATTTGAAGGGCAATTCTCATGTGCATAATAGCCTATCAAAATGCCAAAAATAAATAAAATGATGGCTGTGCAAAGTATTTTTAAAAGGCGGCAAAAGTTGCAGTAGTTGCTCTTTGGTGCAGCTCTTGTGTGACGGGGAGCATAGTCAGTCTCTTCCTGAAGTCTCTGGAACCTGCCTTTGGGTGAAGTTGCTGGTTGAATGGAACCCAGATTGAGGTCCACAGTCTCCGAGTTCTCCAAGTTCTGATTCTCAGCACTGTCTAGCTGAAATTGGTCAAAACCAGGCTCCTCCAGTTCTTTTTCCATGTCCCACTCTAAGTCAAGGGCAGTGGCTTGAAGGTCATCATTGTCTAAGTACTGTGAATGTCCCGGAGCTCTTTGATCTGCATTGACCCTTTGATAGGCCATCTTTTTACCTGTAAAAATGAGAGCAGTAGAGTTTCTTAAAATAAACAACAAAGAAAACCTCCATGGTGAAAACAAAACAATAAACAATATTATGTGTCCATAAAATGTCAGTGATAATAATCAGCAGAAATGCATTGTTCCCATAGAAAAATCACATATAAGTTAATTATGTTTTTCTATTGATGTTACTAAAGGAAAAGAAGACAAAACATAAAAGAAGGTACTTGGTAGAAAAGTTTATGAGAACTCAAAATACACACACATACGTGAACGCACGCTATTAACTTTTGAAGTTCAGGAGAATAAGTCACAAATGCATAGTTGTATTGAGGATAACACATTACAACGAAGGCAAAATTTAAGCTTATTCATTTTCACAATCACTTTTAAAGGAACAAAAAAGGACCCTAGCAATAAAACTATTTGGTAGGTTAAGGGGAAAAAATAAAAATTTCTGGGATAATTTACACTGCAAGAGCTAATTTCAAAATCAAATTCAGAATAAGAATAGGCAGAAAAACTAAATGAAGTAGCAACTCTACAGAAATACAAGAAGCAAGATATGCTACATTACATAGTTGTGAGAAATCAAAAGGACTGGAAAAATTTAAGGCTACCTCAGATGACTAAGATATTCCATGGAATTAATGGCATGAATTGGCCTAACTCATTCAACTTTAAATAAAAGTCTGGGCTGGCATCCATCCAAAAAAGGAAGCCTTTTGCCAGGCTAGGAGAGTTTAGTTTCCTAACCTTGCTATAGCAATGGCAGATGGAGGCTTTTCTCCCCCACACAGTTTTGGATGACTGTTTGCTGTATCTTGCTGTGTTGGTATTAGGATAACTAGGCTAATGAACTACAAGTGGTCTTCAGTCTGTATTCAGTAACTGGTGTGTTATGGTTGCAGATTAAGAGTATTTATAACTAAATTTTCTGTGTATTAGATATGTCACCCCAGCTGTAATTTAAGGTCCCTCACTATGTTTTATGATTTTTTTATGTGCCCCACTGTGGGTAAAGAACAGAGCTCACCTGACACATGATTAGCTAATTGCCTAACAGCCAGTTGTTGACAAATGAACTCTAATGAATGACTTCACAAAGGAGAGTGGAATTATGCACAGCTCCAATCCTGGCTGGCAGAAGCTCATATGAATTAAAATGTTCTGAATGTTTTAAAAAGTTCAAACATAATTAAATGTTAAACTTTACAAAATAGAAATTGTAACTCTGACTAGATTCTCATCTACTACCCTACAAATCAGGCTCTACACTTGCCTGGAGCTGAGTCAGTACGATGAGAATCTAATGCATAGCACACACTGGGATAGGCCTCAAGTCCTCAGAAAGAGAATAATCCAATCAGAGAGACAGATAAATAAACAACTAAGTCAAAATTTAAAAAATGTAAGGGGGAATCAGGGATGATTGATTCTACAGAGAAAATGGGAAAGGATTTCCCAAGTGACCTCTAAGATACTTTTGACAAAAGAGAAGGAGTTAACGAGGGCAGCCCAGCAGCAGTGTGAGTGGAGGGCATCTGGGCAGGGGGAAATCTATAAGCATGCAGAACAATGAGAATGCATGGTGTGTGGACCATCCGAAAAACTTAGAGTAGTATGATGTAGCTAAAGGTACAGCACATGGAACAGAAATTTAGGGGGAAAAGTAAGGAATGTGATCTGGGACAAAGGGCTTAATTCTCTGCAACTCAGAGTATTCATCTGTGAAATGGACATAATAATAATATAAATCCCATAGGGTCATCATTAGGATTAATTGAGAGAGTGAACCTAACACATCTATTGAATGCTGCATGGGTCAAAAAAAACACTTCTCATAGTAGAGGAGTGAGAACTGTCAATGACTGTTGTAAGAAATAAGTTAAAAAATGCATAAAAATTATATAATTCTGTAAGACATTGTGGAAAAAAGGAGGTTGCTATATATATATATATATATAATAGTTATTAGCTTGTTTGATTTTTTTACCACTTAGTCGATATGTAGAGACTAAAATGTTTTTTAAAAACACCACATGACATAGCAACTGTTACCATGCAGGTATTTGGTACTATATATGAGAGCACAGCCTCAGAAATGGTTCTGCAGACCCTTTCTTCGTCCTTCTCCCTTTCCTGGCCTGCTTCCCTTCCACTTGCCCTAGTTTCCAAAATGATTCCAGAAAATGCAGTATTCGAATTCTGTCTTTGGTCACGGCAAGACAAGTAGAGAAAGGGAACACCATATGAAGTTACTGATACTTACTCACATTGGTTAGGAGGTGTTGGGATAACTGATGGATGAAGAATCCAAATTGTACTTTGTTAAAAAGAAAAAGGAGGAGGAGGAAGAGGGGGAGGGGAGGTAGAGGATAGAGGAAACCTGAGAGAAGTAGAACTCTCTAAGGTTTATGATTCAAGCCCTGTCATGTTCTAGAAGTGGAAACTGAGTTCCAAAATTAAGTGATTCTGTTAAGACTGAGAAAGGGATGTTTGGGTACACACTTTTAAAGGCAGTTCTGAAATAGCAGTTCTATAAAAATATAAGACTGAAAAGTCAGAGATAAACTTTTAAATACTTAAATACCCCCCAATTCAAAATATTTTAACATAGCTTATAAAATAATGCAATTTCTTAGCACCAGTCAATATTTTCCTGTTTGGCTTAAACATCAATAAATCCTTGCTACCTTGACATGCTATTATAATATTTACTTCTTTGTTCAGTTCATGCATTATTGATTAATTTACTTAAACGTTGCCCCGATGCTTCTTTTTTTAGATTTTTCCCTCTCATTCTAATGAGTCAATGTCTCTTTCTCAAAAGCGTTTTCAAAGATTTAATTATAGAACATGGTTTATGTTGAAGGAAGACGATTCATGGGCGCTACTACTAAAATGTGAGATCTCTAATTTTGACCTCTAGTACAAACATTCAAAGTCGTTTCTCTACAAATCACTTAAAAACCAACTGCAATGACGAGGCAGAGTTTTCATTTCTACCCTGACAATAGGCATTCCATCACATGTACATCAGTAATTTAACGCTTTTCAAATATCAGTCAGAGCCATCAATTAAAATGTAATGCAGATACAGATATTAACTCCTCATTATGATAGATAGCTGCCTGACATCCTTACCATCACTTTGAACTCATTACACATTTATAAATTTTCACTAAATTCTGTATTCCAGGAAAGCAGTATCTGGGTCAAAGGCAGATGGAGCCACTTAATGTAACGAAGTCCAAAGTATTTCAGTAAAATTACTATGGGAATAAGTATTGATAACATGTGCACTGACACATTTTAAATATATTCATATATATATATATATATATATATATATATAAAATACACACGCATATATATTCACATACATATATACATTTATTTAAATTATCTTGCTTTAAAGAAAATAGGATAGCTTTTGTAAAAATATAAAAATCTCTGCCCTCACATTTTGTTTCATGTAATCAATCTAAAATGAAGTCTTCAAAAATAACACTTACTAAGAATCTACTGTTAATAAAACTTTGATAATACATTTAATATTGAGTCAAAACAAATTATCCTCTGGGTCCCACAAAGAACATAGTTTTCTCTAAAATACCAATGCCCTGTGATACTAGGAAAGGACACATCACATTTCTTCTGCCAGAACATTTCAATTCCCAAGTGCAATGAAAATGTTATATTATAAAAAGAAATCCAGCAGAATCAGCATGCCTAAGATATCATATTTTATGCCATTTGACCTTCATATATTTTCTATTACTGACATACAAGATTCATTTAATTTATAATGTCATATTACTTTACAGCTATTCCACAGGAATAATTTTTAAAAAAAGAATTTAGAATCCTCTACACGAATCTTTCTCTATAAGATACGTACTTTTGTGTAGGCCAGATCATAGAAACTTGTGGCATTTTTTTTTAATACAAATATCTAAAACATCCTTATCATCTATATTGTGCCAGTGGGTCTTTCTTTCTTTTTTTTTTTTTTAAGATTTTATTTATTCATTTTTGGAGAGAGGAGAAGGAAGGGAGAAAGAGCAATGTATGGTTGCCTCTCACATGGTCTTTACCGGGGACCTGGCCTGCAACCCAGGCATGTGCCCCGACTGGTAATCGAACCGGGACCCTCTGGTTCCCAGGTCATGCTCAATCCACTGTGCTACACCAGCCAGGCCCAGTGGGTCTTTCTTATAAAGAAAATATTTTAGAAAAAGTTGAATATATTATTCATGTTTTTTGCATATCTTATTTATTTATGTTAGAACCCCTCCCAAACAGGCCCATGCCAAAGGCTAAATTGCTTTAGAATTCAATATACTAAAACATTTATTTCTTATGTAGAGTCATTCTCCCTTATTTATAGGCGATAGTTCCAAGACCTCCAATTGTTGCCTGAAACCTCGCGTAGTATAATACTCTCTACATACTGTTTTTCCCTATGCGTGTGCTAAAGTTTAATTTTTAAATTAGACACAGTAAAATATTACAATAATTAATAATAAACTAGAATAATTATAACGCTATACTGTAATAAAAGATATGTGAATATATTCTGTCTCTCAAAAATGTTATTTCTGGAAAATGTCCATAAACATCACCCACAAACTTAGTCTCTTTTCAATCTTAATGACACACTTATCATGCACTGTGGTCATAACTTTTGGAGTTTTGAGGTGCAATAGAAAAACCAGCATGGGTTTTTTTCCCCTTCTTCCCGATTCATGAAAAATTCATTCTTAGCAGAGATCTTAGCAACCTCAGTGTTTACATTTTTTTTTTCCCTTTGAAGTCAAGAACTTTCACTTTTTCACTTAAAGGAAACAATTTACAACTTCGGCATATCCAAATTGCCAGCATCACTACTCTTGCACCTTGAGGCCAATATTAAGTAAAACAAGGGTCACTTGAACACAAGCACTGATATAGCAGAGTGGTTGATCTGATAAGTGAGAGGCTATTAACTTACTAATAGGCAGGAGCATCTACAGAGCAGAGCGGCTGGGCAAAGGGCAGGTTCACTCTTGCACAGGACAAAAGGAACAGCAGGAGCATGCATCACTTCACTCAGAAGACCACACAGTTTAAAACATTAACTGCTTATGTCTGAAGTTTTCTATTTAATATTTTCAGACCACACCTGTGAGCAGGTAATGGAAACCATGGAAAGTGCAACTGTGAATAAGGGAGGACTACTTTACGCTTATCCCTTTACATATATGGGAAAACAATACAAGTTGAACTAAAAGGTATTTTTTTTCTAGGCTATGACAGGCTTAGATCAATAAAAACATGAATTTGCATTTTTACTGAGCATGTGATTAGATTAAAAATAAATTGATACTTCTGAATGCTTTTCTCCCACACATTTATACAGGGAGAAAAAAATATACAGAAATAAAAGATAAATATTGAAGCGTCTAAATTTTTAATATATAATGTAAAATCTCTGGCTGCTACAGATCAAGCCACAATGTTACAATGGATGGCACTTATTTTGGGTAATAAATATATGCTAAACAAAAGTTTCATTTAATAAGTTATTTATTACTAATGCCACTTGGAAATATGATCAGAGCACTATTATTTTCTTGAGGGTACATAGTACATGATGACTTGACATTATCAATCTCTAAATTAGTAGACTATATGTAGTTAGACCATCTGGCTCAATTGTAGCTCTGCTATGTAGTTTAGACCAGTTATTTAATATCTCTATGCTTCGATTCCATATTTGTAAAATGGAACTAATAAATGAGATAAATTATTGAAGGATCTTATAACAACATCTAACGTATTGCAAGTGATGCACTAATAAAGAATCAGTTCAAAATTTTATAGAGTTGAAGAAGTTTGAAACATTTGT
The DNA here is from genome assembly GCA_004026765.1 of Micronycteris hirsuta. Lineage (NCBI taxonomy): Eukaryota > Metazoa > Chordata > Mammalia > Chiroptera > Phyllostomidae > Micronycteris > Micronycteris hirsuta. Next base: position 60,703 of record PVJI01003729.1, on the reverse strand, counting down.
AGTTTATACTTTAAAGCACAGCCTTAATTAAATTAAATTCTGACTGGGAGCTTTAAGTTTCAATAATGAGAACCTGCAGGTAATGAGAAATTCGGTGGTGTACTCATGCACTTTGGAGAGTAGGAAGTATCTGTTAATTATTAGCTATTGTTCAGATAGATGAGAGGGAAGTGTGGCGAACGTTATATAAAAAGTCGTTATTGCATTTGACTTACCACTACCAACTTTAAACCTTGTTATTGCAGAGATGAATTTCTTGTTTGTCTATTAAAAAAAAAAAGCTTTTTCATAATGCTGAAGAGTTCAGCTTAATAGTTCCAGGGATTAATGATAATTAATCATGAACAGGAGTTATATACGTTTATTGTAGAAAAACATATTTGTCATAGGTGTTGGCTGGACTCATTGACTCTGATGATGCCAATAGTATTTTAACTCAAACAGTGTTGATCTCACCAGAATTAGGAATACACCTAACAGTGTTTCAACCTGTACAATTTATTTTACGAGTAAAATAAATAAGTGAAACTGGCAGATTAACTTTAAAACATAAGGCAGGTTCTCAATTTCCTATGACAGTTCTATGATCGAATCTTTATTGTATGATGGGAAAAATATTCATATAGCATTTCCTAAAGCTTTGAATGTCAACTTATTTGCTGGTTTGAGGAGATTGATTTGAGGCAAAGGCATTTCTTAGAAATGTCAGTGCATCATCGAAAGGAATTCATTATGCACCTTTGTGCAGCATGCTTTAGATGCTGTACAGCGAACTATATGAATGCCCAGAGGAATTTTTAAATTTAAGTTTAAGAATATCCCTTATAGGCTGAAAACAGTTGACATAAATTTTTCAGTATGAACCTAGTTTGTACAAATAAAGCCCATATTTGTGGAATACATTTCTGTTGTTGAAAGCTTTAATGGCCTCAATTTGAAAGCAGGGCAAAAGATAAAACTATAAAAACAGTAATTCAGAAGACTCTATTCCCTGACTTAATTTTCCAGTATAATGAGATTTTTTTTTCCATTTGGTTTTGTGAAATGGCCCTGACAATTGCTATGGTGTCTGTAAATGCACTAAGAATTTCTTATTTAATTGCAATGTTGGTGTGTCAACTGCATACAAGAAATGACAATAATTATTTGTTGTTCATGCCTAACTAATTGAATAAAGAGGGTATATAAAATAAGGAGAAACTATTATCGGTGCTTTATTTTTTAGAAAAAAAAATTAGTCAGTGGGTAATAGTACACTGAATTTAGCAGATAATGAAGCTGGAGAGTGTAAAAGCCACCACTCTGGTGCCTGAGTTACCTGGATCGCTAAATGGTATGTAAAAGGTATCTTTATAGGATGCCAAATTAATGAGCTATAAATTGCAAAATACAGTCAAAATCATTTAAGGGAAAATTGTTTGATGAAATCCAGAAGGTCTGTGTAAATTTGTTTTATAGTGCTTGCATACGTATGGCCACCTGGTTGTTCCCTGAGTGGGCCGCCCTTCTTCACATACCTGTGTGCAACTGCAATTACTTGGTGTGACACACGCTAACTGAATGGTTAGCGGGGCCCACCTGGGTTCCTGTATTTATGGTCAGCATTAGAATGATATATTTTAATTTATAATTTGGCTCACAGACGAATTAATTTAAATGAACTAAAACAATACGGAGTATAATCTGTGTTTCCTAAACAGGTAGTTTGAACAATTAGTATTATTTAGAATATGCGTCATTCAAGTTTAAGTCTCATCAACATCACAAAACTCTTTCTATTTTGCAATGTGTAAACAGTTCTCGTTCCAGCATATACTTCTGTCTTGGTCCTTTTGGTATTCTGATTCTACTTGGACTCTAGAATTGTTTTTTGGCCTGGTCATTTTTTCCATTTATAGTAAAATCTCTAGAAATACTGTATTTTCTTATCTCTACAGTATTTACATCCTTTCCACATTCAGAGTATTTAAAGTGGCTTACATTAGAAATGCACATGAAGGAGATAAATGAAACCACAAAAATACAAAATAAAGAAGAGGGGAGGGGAAAAAATTCTAATAGTCTAACTGAAGAAAGCCACTGTGAGTTTTCATGCAGCCCTGAGCTTCCTTGCATTCTGGGCAAAAAAGAGTATTTTTAGGGTCTTCTCAAATTCCACCAGCCTCCACTTAATCTGTCCATTTTAGCTGAAGAGTTTGTTTTTAATTTCATTTTTTCTGTTACCTCTTTTTGTAGTTGCAGATATCCATCTTGGGAAGTTACATTTTTCTATTTAGTCAGAGAAATCTACAAGTCTTCTTATTATCTCTTACACTTAGATTTTGATACACAAAAGTAACAACATTCCCATGTTATGTTATCCAAAACTATATGCTAATACATAATTTATTGAACCCTTAATAATAGTGGAGTGAGGATCTACTATAAGATTTGGGCTTTACATACATTATGTCATATAATCAAATAATCCTATATGTTTGGGACTTTTATTATTGCCAGTTTACAGATGAGGTATCTGAGGCTTATAGGTTAAGCCATTTCCCCAAGTTCTCACAATGAGTAAATACAGGTAGCTGGAATATCACAAGCGACTTCTCAAATCCCAAAATTTAGACTTTCTAAAAGTCCCCCAAAGTGGCAGGATGTTAACAACTTCAGAGGTCTTACTGGTTTATTTATCGCTGGTCATGTCACAAATGTGACCACAAGCACCAGGCGTCTCGGCCGATCAATCTGAATGGCCCTGCCTCAGCCCTTAGACGTCTAAGGGCCACTCTGACTGCAGGACCTAAAAGACCTCTGCTGCTCGCTCTCCACAGCGCCCAGGCAGGCACCACTGATTCCCAGCACTGTGCTGTTGAAGGAGGGCGAACTGCTTCCAAGTACACTGCTCTGAGGAAAAGAACACAACTCTTCTTAGCAACACTTTCAACATGTCTCTTTTTTCCCTGCTGCTAAGGGACAAAGAGCAAAAACAACTATGCTTAGAACTTGAAAGCTACCATTCACATTCAACATGCTTCTGACCCATTTTCAGCTATTAAAACACTTTTGGTCCATCCTTTCCTACTCTCTACTGTGTACGGTTACAGTGGCCTGAGAGGGGTTCGAGGGTGACAAGACTTAACACATCAATACAATCACCACTTGGATCTTTTTTAAGTGTATTTTATTATGTTATTACGGTTGTCCCATTTCCCCCTCTTTGCCTCCCTCTGCCTGGTACCCCCTTCCCTTCAGCAATCCCCACTTAGTTCATGTCCATGGGTCATACATACAAGTTTTTTGACTTCTCCATTTCCTATACTATTCTTAACATCACCCTATTTTATACTTACCAGTTATGCCTTTTAATTCCTGCACCTTGTCCTCCATTCTCCCTCTCCCTTCTCCCCCCTCCCCACTGATAACCCTCCATGTGATTTCCATTCCCATAAATCTGTTCCTGTTCTGGTTGTTTGCTTAGTTGTTTCTTTCTATTCTTTTTGTTGTTGTTTTTTTTTAAGGTTCAGTTGTTGATAATTGTAAATTTGTTGCATTTTATTGTTCATAGTTTTTATCTTCTTCTTTTTCCTAAATAAGCCCCTTTAACATGTCATGTAATAATGGTTTGATATCTGCCCTTCAATTGTAAATGACAGCTTTGCTGGATAGAATAATCTTAGTTGTATGCCCTTGCTTTTCATCACTTCAAATAATTCTTGTCAGTCCCTTCTTGCCTGCAAAGTTTCTTTTGAGAAATCAGCTGATAGCCTTATGGGAGCTCCTTTGTAGGCAACTTTCTGCTTTTCTCTTGCTGCTTTTATGATTCTCTCTTTATCTTTAACCTTTGGTATTTTAATTATGATGTGTCTTGGTGTGGTCCTCTTTGGGCCCAACTTGTTTGGGACTCTCTGTGTTTCCTGGACTTGTATGTCTATTTTCTTCACCAAATTAGGGAAGTTTTCTTTCATTATTATTTCAGATAAGTTTTCAATTTCTTACTCTTCCTCTTCTCCTGCTGGCATCATTGTGATTCAGATGTTGGCATATTTGGAGATGTCCCAGAGTTTTCTTAAACTCTTCTTTTAAAAAAAAATTATTTTTTTTTCATACTGTTCTGGTTGAGTGTTTATTTCTTCCTTATGTTCCAAATTATTGATTTTAATTGTAGCTTTCTTCCCTTCACTGTTGGTTCCCTGTAGATTTTTCTTTATTTCACTTAGTGTAAACTTCATTTCTTCCATTTATGCTGTTGCTATACTCAATGAGTTCTTTGACCATCCTGATCACCAGTGTTTTGAACTCCACATCCTACAGGTTGGCTATACTTGTTTCATTTAGTTCTTTTTCGGGAGTTTTGTTCTGTTCAACATCATGGCAGCAGCTGGAAAGGTGCCAGTTGCATATAGGGAGCTGGTGACTGAAAATGGGGTAAGTGCCATGCAAACCCCCAGGAGCCAGGCAGTGGCACAGTCCCCTCTCTGAGCCCTCCCCTAACACAGAGCCTCAAAGTGGTAAAGTGTGCTGCCCTACCCTGGCAAATACCTACAGGTCCACCCCACACAATTCACAGGTGTCTGTTATAAGGAGTCAAAGCAGTTCTATCTAATGTACAGAAATAAACACAGGGAGGCTGCAAAATTGAGGAAACAAAGAAACATGGCCCACTTGGCTCGTTGAGAGCTATCTGCCAAGAGAAGCCTCTTAGCTTGCTAAATATACTGTAATTTTTTATCCTTTCAGCCAGCGTGAATTATCTTAAATTGCTGCTTTTTGACTATGACTTTTGGATTTCCAGGAAGAGATGAAGCTTTTACCTATATGGGGCCACTAAGCCCTCTATTTTTCACATTTTTCAAAGGCATTTTATTGGCTTACTTTTTAAATATCTTTATTCTTCAAATAATATCAACAGGTTTCTACAACTGGAAGTATTTTATTCCAAAGTCTGCATTGCTGCATTTCCTGAAATCTTAACACAGAAGGACTGTTTGAGGCCCCCAGAGAGGTAATCGATTGAATGCACCCAGAATCTGTGCTTTCATTTTATGAAATCACTCTACTCATTCTTCTTACTTTAGGGTGTCAGTAGGGAAAAGCGTTAATATATCATAATACAGCAATTAACTGGTGGGGAAGAAAACATCACAGAGAATACAGTGGTGCAATATGTTTACATCCATTCAAAATTCAGTTAGTAAGAAAATATGTATCACATGAACCATTGCAAATTTATACTAGATAAATTCTGGAGATCTATAATTTAGCTAAAAACCCAATGGTAAGATCAAAATATAAAAATTTTACCATTCAAACTACTAGACCATGAGCTAAAGAAAATTAATATTGGTAATGTAACCTAAAATACAATGATAGGAATTCATTATAGTCAATAGTATCATATGGTCCTTATAAGACAAAGATGATATATATTAATACACTTAATCTTGGGTTAAAACTTAGTTTCAGTGAATTATTATGTTTTCCTAAAATTTAGGAATGCATTGTTAAGAAAACTAAGGACTGTGAAGCTTTCATCTAACGACTGATGACAAAATTAACACTGAAATGCTTTTCAAAAATAATCTCAGGCGACAAAAAAATGAGAAACAAATATATATATATATTTGTAGCTATATAAAGATACATTTTTATAATATTTTTAGGATCCCTGTTGATAGAAAAATAAAATTTTATCTGGGAAAAAGGTGATAAAATATTATTTTAAAGTACAAAATTCAAGTTCTTTCTATAAGTGACCTTTTCAAAAGTATGATAATACTAGAAACTGTTAACCTTTTCAATAAAAGAGAATGTGTTAAATAAGAAAAACAGAATGAGAAATAATATAGCAATATATTATATCTGTATGACAGTTTGACATTAAGACATTAATTTTATTACAAATTCACATACATGAATGATAATAGATTTGGGTAAATTAAAGCAACTAAACAACTTACCTAACCTGTCCTGGACACTGCTTATGTCATTTATATCTTATTTATGAACAGGAATATTATAAAAAATGAAAGACTTCCAGTGGCACATAAAAGCAATGCTGCTATGAAATTAAATGTCAGGCAAGAGATATGAAAATGCAATATTCACAGAGACATGAAATGTAAAACATTTAACAGAACTTTTATATAATTGACACTATTGAATGGTAGTATATAATAACATATGCAAAATTTTTATATTCACCTAGCACTTCAATTTTTAATGTCAAATATTATTACTTTACCAACATGAATTTTAGTTTCTTTTCTCATTTATTTTATTTCTGCCCACAATACATCCTTTATCTTTCCTTTATAAGCCTCCCTTCAGGCTTTCCCATTATTTCAGTTTTACTCTTACATTCTACTTATTTTCCAAAGATGTCTCAGAAATTCATTGAAAATAATAAAATAACTGACCAAAGAGTTCATTTTATTCTGTTCTATACATTGAAAATGCTATGGTTGAATTATAAAGAATCAGTGGATTTTTTAATATTTTAAATGACGACCTAATGACCAAACCAAACATGCTTTGCTCTACCATTCCAAATACAACAAATCTTGAGTCTTCAAAATATTCAATAATAGTAAAATTTAACTTAACCTACTGCTTGTGAGTTCTATCCTCTGATACTCTGTGGGAAGAACTAAAGACCCTTCTCCTTGGCTATTTCGACCAGTGAGACTTCTTATTCTAATCATCCTCCATAAAAAGTAACCTATATGGAGCCCCCAAACAAAATATTTACATCTCAATCATATCTTAGGAACCAACCACTCTTTTTCTTTGTTTTTTAATCATATAAAGCATTGAGTTCTTTAATAGTTCTCTGAATAATTTAATATACTTGACAACACAACATAATGGAAATATTATAGTTTCCACCTGAAAAGGAGCATAATCTTAAGGATATAGAAAACCAAAATTAAGTTCAGAAAACAAGAACGTATTTTGCAATATACATTGTCAATAGTAGATGACTTTGACTAGTATAATTGTGCTCAAGTGTATAGTATTAGAAAAAAAGCCAACATGCTTATGTATCACTATGTATCTTCTATTTATATTAATTCATTTAATCACCAGAACAACACTATCATGTTACCATTATATCATCCTCATCCTACAGATAAGGGCACAGAAGAGAGGGAGTTGAAGTCACCTGCTCTAGATCACACAGGACTTAAATTCAGGTAGTGTGGTTCTAGAATATGTGTTATTATCCAGTCTGTATAATGGCAGAAAATTATCATGCAAAGGTATATTTTGGATTCTTCTAAAGATTAAAATAAAACATATAAGCACATCACTGAATTTTCCCATAATAAAGCCCTGACAAAATTTTGTAGTATGGCATTTCCCCATAATCCCCATGACTATATAGCTCCCTTAGAGTCTTTTAGATGAAAAGGAAAGACGTGAATAACCTCATACATTCACACACAGATATGAGCCGCCACTCTCTGGCCTCATCAGACTTCCTTGTGGCTTCCCCGAATATACTATGCATTCATCCTGATAGCTACTGTGATTTTAATGAATGTTTAATTTTCAATAGACTTTTTCTTCCTCGTTCTGCTCCAAGAATTATTATTCCGACTTTTATTGCCTACACTTTTTATAACAATTATTTGACTATGCAAATATTTGTTGGACTAAATCCATAATTTTGATAACCCCTGAATTATTAACAATTTCCTCACATTAAATATCTATGCCTTCTCAGGTATACATATATATCCTAAGAGCAATTATTTAACTTAAATGTGGCAGCTCTTAAAGTCACAGGTTGAATGATAGCACAGTATTTATTTCCTAGAGTATCTTACGAGAACCATAGTTAAGGAACGGATAACTTTTACAAAGAAGGAATCCTTGGGGCCCCGAGCACAGAGGCCCAGCTACTCTGTTGGAGAGATGATGTCAAGAGGCCCTGAGACCATATGGAGACTAAGCTGAGACCAGGCATCTCAATATTTAGACCAAATGCCAATCACATAAGACCAGACCACCCACCAGCTGATTTTCACTGAGTGACAAGCTTGTGCAACAAAAGAATTGGCCGGCTGACACCTGCCTATTTTCCTGATTAGATAATGAGGAATAATAAAATTGTTGTTGTTCAAAGCTGCAAAATTTAGGGGTAGTTTGTTACTCAGCAATAAATAACCGGAATACCAGGACAGCTGTTTTTGAAAAATACAAATCTCATCACTGTCACTTGACAGATTAAAAGCCTATAAAGTATTTATTTCTACACCTACGTGACATTTCACACTCTCCTTTCCAAGAGTATAGGACCCTGATGCCCTGGCCTAAACTCCCATTCTGATCCTTCACTCTGCTCCCTGCTGCCAAGCAAGCATTGCCAGTGCCCTTCCTCTGCCTGGCGTGTGCTCAGGTCACTCTTGGTGTAGTGAACTTGTCTAGTTATCTTTCATCTTTGTATCTGGAGCCTTATAGCTGCTCAAAAAATAATAGGCTCCAATTGGTATGGCATTGTGAAAAGAGTATAGAATTTAGTGTAGAATGATTGAAATTTTACTAGGAATGTGTCTTAAATTAATTACTTCTGCTCATTCAACTTTTAAAAGAGGATGCAGCAGGGGTATCCAAACTTTTGCTATCTTTGGGCCACACTGGAAGAAGAAGAGTTGTCTTGGGCCACGGATTAAATACACAAACACTAACAAAAACTGATGAGCAAAAAAAGAAAAAAAGGTTTTAAGTAAAGTCACAATTTTGTGTGTGGCCACATCCATAGCCATCCCGGGACGCAAACAGTCCGGCAGGCCATGGTCTGGACCCCCTGAATGTCTACTCTATGTACTTCTGAGAGTTTGCTTGAGGAATGGAGTTAAATATTGTAACTGAAAGCAGTTAATAAACTGTAAAATCCAACATAACTGCCTTTGTTTTAAAATTATACTATTAGGGACCAAGAGAAATAGTTTTGAATTCTGGATTCCCAATCACTAGCTATGACCCCCAGGGCAAGACACTTTTCTTCATAGCTGAAACTAGATTTGTGTGTGAAAACCAAATGAGATCATTCATAAATGTATGTGTTAAGTACTATTTGTCAATTTTATATAATGAAAGATCAATGACACATAAAAATTGATTAATGCTAATTAAATTAATCCATCACTCACATGTGTGCCACCCACACTCAGCCATCTCAAATCCTGAATATCATTGCAGTAGAAAGGGAAAACCACGGGTGAATTTGTACCATACGTGGCTGACTTTCTCTCATTCCTGAACAGGACACAGAGCCGGGGATGAAAGGGTGAAATAGGGGACTTGTGGGTTTTGTGTCACATGCGAGGACTGTGTCCAGGGGAACGAGGCACACAGGAAGAGGAGGGGGACAGAGGCAGCCTCTGCAGCAGTGACCTCTGGAAAATCCATGCTGGAATTACCATCTTCAAGTCCCTTAGATGCATTATAAAGTTATTTACATACACCGCTCAGAACCAATGTGTTTAATGATGACAAAGAGTTAAAAGCAAAATCAGGTCCCATGTCTTGAGGGGGAGAATGTAAAGAGATCTGTGGGAAATTAATCCAACTCCCCTCCCACACATAATACATTTTGAAAGGAACGCATCCAGAAAAATCCATTTAGCTATGCCGAGAACAATCAAGACTGACTGTATAGAGATTGACTGTATAGAGATTGAAGTGCCTTAGTCCATCTGCTGAAGATATTTATTGCTTTTTGGCACCTTCTACATATTTACCAAGTCTATGTAAAATAAAACCATGCTTCTTATTTATAGGATGAAAACAGATGGTGCTCCAGCAGGTAATAATTTAATTAAGTGGCTTCTAAAGCATGAACAAATTGTTCCAAAGGAAAGAAAATAGTTTTGTTTATTCTTTAAAAATAGGGAGGGAGGAAAAAAACTATATTGAGTTTGACTTTTTTAATGTAACAAAATTAGGATTTACTAAATCATCTGTTCTTATAGCAAAGTACCTCTTTCTGCCTTCCTCCTAAATTACAATCAAAATTGCCATAAATAATATTGACGTTGTTCATCAGGTTTCATTTTTCATCTCTGAGAAATAAGTACAAGCTAAAATGAAACATGTGCTTATAAAATTGCAATCAGAGGTTCTTGGAATAGGACTAATTTTTATGATATTATGCTATTCAAATGAAGTTGCATAATGCATAATATGGATGAAACAGGATAGAAATAATAAAGTACATATCTAACAAGAAGATTCTAATAATCAAAAACAAAGTTTCACATTCCAGCTAAAGCCAGGGGGCTCTTAAAAAAAAAACTATGATACATGAATTAATGATGTCATAATAGTAGAAAACAATAAGTTTTATAACATAACAGTAAAAAATTACTCACTTGGGTTGCAAACAGAAATGGGCGTGTAGCCCAGTATTTATTCATTTTTTCTGAGATTCTTTTTCCTAGACTACAGATATAAACTTACAAACAACAAAGAATGACTATAGTTATAGGGCCACTGTGAGACTTCAATGGATAAATTTCAAGCACTTAGCTCAGCTCTTAAGATAGAGTAAGCATCTATAAATGGCTTCCAATCATCGTTTTTAAGATTAATTACGCAACAAGAATATGTGTAAGTATTGAAACTATGTACAGACTGAAATATGTAAGAAATTGCTTCAAGTAAATTACAATCTATCAGCAAAGATAAAACAAAGGTATATATACCCTTGAAACCTAATTAAGAATTAAAGCATGGGGTCTAAAATAAGAATTTAGGAATGCTGAAATTAAGGAGGTTTCCTTGAGAACTAAAGCTGTGCCTTGAAAGAATGGAAAGAGCTTAAGAATAAAGAAGTCACTTAAAGAAAGAATGAAGATGAACTCAAGCAGGAAGTTGGGAATGCATATCTTCATGCAGGAGTCAAAACAGGGACTGTCTTAATTGAGAACCAGGTACATACAAGGGGCCTAATAGAAAAAAATATATATATACCCCCCATCCAAAAAAATGGAATTATCTTCTGAAGGACGGGCCCCTTGCAATACAGGCTTCCCCACTAGGTGAGTGTTCTGGGAACCCATCTGCATCAGTGTAACAGCTGGCATTGTTGTAGAGGCTGTGTTTGGCTTCAGTGAATTTTTTTAAAGACCCTTTCAACATGTTTGCCCATTTTACAATGGTGATTTATGAGTACACCTGCCCACACCACACTGAATGTTCAGCAGTTTTTGACCAAAAACAGCATGACCCCCATGCCCCACCTGCCCTATTCACCCAATGTCACCATGAGTGATTTTTTTCCTCCATGAAAAAAGTCCTTAAAGGGAAACATTTTGCTGATGTGGAAGAGGTGAAACAAAATAGGCAGAAGCACTAAAAGGCATCAAAACTGATGAGTTCAAAAACTGTTCTGAGCAGTGGAAAAGATGTCTCAATAGGTACATTTGATCAAATAGAGAGTACTTTGAAGGTGACTGAACTTCAAATATGTAAGAATAAATACACAATTTTTATAAATAAATTCCGTTTTTGGGGGGGGCCTCCTCATACAGTGTTTACTGCAGGCTCTCCCAGTATAAAGACACCATGAGAGCTGTGTTTCAGAAAATGATGATACTTAGCAAGGAAAGCTAGCACCAAGAACATGGTTACAGTGGATCAGGACCGGTGATAACCCAGAGAGATAAACGGATAGGTAAACATGAAGACTGACACCATCTATACTAAATAATGATGCCCTTTACCAAAGTTTGGTTACTTAGAACCCAATGTGTATACACTAGGTTTAGTAATTTTATGATAATATATAATATACCATGTTACAGTTATTCGATACAATATGTTCTATTTAATACATTCTAATATTATTTATAATTGTTAAGTTCTAATGACAGAAGTTAGTAGAGTTTCATGCTTGGAAGAGATTTATTGGGCACTGGGCCAAGTTAAGACTTAATTAAAAACATATAAACAAGAGTCTCGAGGTGTCGAATTCCATTTTAATTTTTTCCACTCCAATAAGCAGTAGTCCAAATGTTTCTGTATGTAAAAATAAACTCCTGTTTAAGGAAACACACATTCTGGTTTCTTATAACCAAAAATACCTCAGAGTTTAATGCCTTGTCCACAAGAACCATAGTACCAGGCAGACATAATCATGCCTGGATAAGTGTATATTATGATATATGGTTGACCCAAGAACAGTACGGAGAGTTAGGAGAGCAACTCCCTGCACAGTCAGAAATCCAAATATAAATCTAAATTTTGACCCCCCAAAAAACCTCTATTAAAAGCATATTGTTGCCCTGGCTGGTGTGGCTCAGCGTTTGAGCGCCAGCCTACAAATCAAAAGGTTGCTGGTTTGATTCCCAGTCTAGGGCATATGCCTGGGTTGCAGGCCAGGTCCCAGTAGAGGGGTGCGTGAGAGGTAACCAAACATTGGCATTTCTCTCCCTTCCCCTCTAAAAAATAAAATAAATAAAATCTTTTTTAAAAAAGCCTATTGTTCACTGGAAACTATTATCAATAACAAATAGCCAATTAACATATTCCATAGGTTATATGTATTATATACTGTATTCTTACAATAAAGAAATCTCAAGAAAAGAAAATGTTATGAAAATCATAAGGAAAAATACATGTACAATACTGTACATATTTATTGAAAATAATCCATGTGTACAAAGACCTGTGCAGTTCAAACCCATGTTTTTCAAGGGTTTAAGTAAATGTTGTGACTTTGGGAGATTGAACGCTTTATAAAGACATACCCTAGTCATCTTAGTGACACAGCAGACACACACCAACTTGGAAACTTAAGGTTAAATTAAGGTAAAAAAATGGAAATCTGAAAACTACTTTAATGAGAGAATTTTCAGTTTAAGAATTTAAGACCTTGTAGAAAAATCAGGGTTAGATTAACCATAAAACCCACAAAAATAATCTCTTAATCATTGTTATAAAGAGAGCCTGTGTATTTTGGGATATGTGAAACGGTGTCTTTAGAGTATAACAATTCTTTTATTCACTAAAAACAAATTGTTAAAGACAGTAAGATAAATTAGAAAAATATCAATAGTATCCTACACTATTTAAAGGAATAATAATAGTTATTTTTGGCGTTGGCTCTTTTGTATCCTTTCCTTCTTAAGGGATCCCCCTCCTAGAGTTTCAGAAAGACACTTGCACATTTATTTTACTCTCCAGAAAAGATGCATTTAAAAAGTCACTTTCCCTAGCCTATGTTTTGTTCCAAAGTTTCGAAATCTTTCTTTTATTTGGCATTGTTGACTTCAATAAACCACCGCCTACTTCAGACATAATCTGGATAGTTATATATAAAAACATTAGAAAACTTTCTTTTAAAATATACTTAAGGTCCAGTATGTTTTTCAACATTTCTGGGTCTCAATACTTTACTGCAAAAAGCACAAGTGAAGAAAGAAAAAAACAATAAATCGTACTTCATCGAAATCACCTTTTTACTATGGGGGGGGATATGTCGCGAATCCTGACCCGCAGAAATCCGTATGCTGTAGCTGGCATGTTTATGAATTCACACAGAGTTTATAAATGACCAGAAGAACCGGGACTATGTGACCTCCCACTTATCACTGAGAGAGGTCCCGAGGGTTGCCCTGACAGGCTTTTATTGTCTTTCTTGGGTACGTTATAACAGAATGGTCTTCATTAACTATGCATAGATTGTAGGTTTACGTTAGGTGGTAGATGGCCAGGAAGGCACATCAAAAGGAGAGATATACAAATAGTAAAACAACGGGTTTTGGGCGGAACTCGAAAGGATTAGCAATATGGATCTAAGGAAGCTAGGCATGCATTAGCATAAATTCTTTTAATCCAGGAAGAGAGAGGTTTTAGCATGAGCAAGTTTTAATTCTAAGAAGTAGACTATCCTGATTCCCCACAGGAAATCCCGCTGTCACACACGTGGGGCCTGCTTGCCGTCCTACATTGCACTGGAGCTTTCTCTTTTAGACATGAAACATTAGGGCTACATTTCCCAATGTGAGAGGCATGGATTTCCCTATAGAAATATTTGAAAATCGTATGTGGGACTTTGTCCAGCACATATAAAGAACACAATTGGATAAAAAGACAACCAAATTTTAAAAATGGACAAAGGATTCAAGTATAAATTTCTCAAAAGAAGCTAAGCAAATGACTAATAAACACATGAAAAAATGTTGAATATCATTAGGGAAACACATCAAAATCATGATGAAAGTCCACTTCACATTATTAGAGTAGCTATAATCAATAAAACTAAAAGTGTCAATGAGGATATAGAGAAATCCGAACACTCATACATTACTAGTGGGGACGTAAAATGTTCAGCTGCTTTGGGAAGTGGTCTGGCAGTTCCTCAAAAAGTTAAACATGAAGTTGCTATGTGACCTAGGAATTCCACCTTTAGTTATAATAATCAAGAGGAACGAAACATATCTACATAAAGATTTATGCACAAATGCTTCAGAGTAGCATTATTCATGGGGAAAAAACTAAATATTTATCAAATGAAAGATTAAATAAAAGGCATTATATCTATACAATGGAATATTTTTCATCAGTGAAAATAGTATACTGATACATAGAACAACATGAATATCTCTTGAAAATAGCGTGCTAAGAGAAATAAGTCAGTCATAAAGGGTCACATATTGTATGATTCAATTTTAGAAGATGTCTAGACAGATAAGTCTATAAAGACGAAGTGAATTAGTGACTCCATAGGCTGGGGCAGCAGATTTGGAGGAAATGGGAAGTAATCATGTAACTGTTAATAGATGGGATCTTTATTTTTGGAGTCATGAAAATATTCTAAAATTGATCTGATTATACTGATAGCTGTATAACCCTGAAGGTATTAAAGACCATCAAATTGCACACTTTTATTTCCATGAAACTTTTTTTAAAAGAAAATATTGCAAACGCCCACCATTCTTCCTCTGCCTTTGCCACAACTTTCTTTCCTAAACTCCAGACACAATTTCTTCATTTTATAATTGTTCCCCATAAGAATGCAGGTAGTCTATACAGGCTAATGTAAAAAAGGTGCCAAAATATATACAAAAGTAAACTTATAAATGCCAGGCTAGACCAGGGAAACTTTCAGGTAAGGAAATGTTTTGCCTTCAGAGTCTGTGGACCATTGTAAAGTAAATGCTTCCTCCTTTTCCTACCCACACACTCTTGTTTACCCATAATAAAAATATACACAGCTATATTGGTATTTGTTTGTTGTGCAAACCAAAGACTCTTCCTAGTTCTAAGATGTTAGAGTCAGAGCAATTTTTAAAAGAGCAAATATTAGTAAATATTCCTGTGCCAGAGAATTAAAATGCTGAAATTACATTTATAGTGGTACTACTAAAGAGCAATCATTACCCACACGTTACTAATGCTATTAGAATGATAAATATATGGAAAGGATCAAATTCATTACATTTTTAGTATGTTAAATGCCTTCTTGACACCTTTAGGAATTAGAGTCAGTTAAACATATTCCCCTGCCTATAATTTTCTGTGACTTCCCATTCAAACTTTAAAGGACAACTCTTTTATTTTAGAAATGTAATTTCTGGCTCAGATGAATGGAAAAACGCCGGGTGCTGCAGATGTTTTGTCTGCTTCCACAGCATACATTATCATTTTCCTTTCTGCTTTGCTTTTCCTTTCAGACACAGAACATTAAACAAACAAACAAACAAACAAAAACAAGTAAAAAGAAACAAAGTTTACTTTGATGTAGAAACGGCCAAATTTCTAATGTTCTCCCCAATTAATTTATACATTTAAAGCTCAAAATGTTTTAAAACTGTGAAAATAAATGTTGTTTTTAATTTCTTAAAACACTTCAAAGAGTTCAGTCTGGACTTGTCAGTTGAGAAAACACTGAAGAGCAGATTTTAATAAACCCATTTAACTTCACAGTACATCAGCCATTTGAAAACATTTTTTTTCCTTCTGAATCCAGCTTAATGAACCTTTAATTTACCTTCATTCAGTATCCACTGAGGGTAGTTAAAAGACAAAGTCTTAAGTTAATGCACTTAATTACAGTCATCATATGTTATTATGTACTGTTATAGAACACCATATGCCAATTATCATGGGACCGTAATAGATACTGAATAATTGCCAAGCACATCACTTGTACTATAGAGCTACATTTGAACAATATCTTCAAAAATAAACAGTACTTCTAAAGTTTTTTGCTTCCAAGACACAGACTTTATAGGCTTCAAAGCTAAATATTATACTAAGTAACAGTGTCAATTGTTTCCTAGATATGTCTAGATAGTAGACTGTGTTTCAACTTATAACCAGAACCTCTAAATAAAACAAAGTTATTACATTTATATATCAAACCACATCCAGAGTTAATGTAATGTATTTTAAATATTTTATTTATTATTTATTTCAATGTTTGATTTTCATAAAGGTGATGTGAACAACAATTCAGGATATGCCTGATATTTACTCATAAAGTTTTAGAGGATTTTTGTCATTCACCTAGTTTCCTGTCCCACTTTTGACAATAACCCACATTCACCTGTGCTCTGTCCCCTGTGTCTCTCATACTGTCCTTAATTAAGCAGCTCCAAGACATAATTAGTCTATATTTTACATTTCCATCAGAGTTATATTTTTTGGGGGGAATTAAGCATATTTGGTTTCTTCTTCACCCTTCTTAAAAACTTTCTTTAGTAAAAATCTCTTTTGTATGAAATACTGGGTTTGCCAAAATTTTGTTTAGTAGTTTGTTTTTCCCCTATGTAATGGCTCTAGCAGTGCTTAGTTGTCTTTAACTTCATTGGGAACAATTTTGTTAGAATGTATTGTGGTAGTTGTCATATCAGAGTATGTTTTTTTAAAAAGCTTAATATTGAAGACAGAAGAATGCATGAAAGATTTTTGGCATAGCATTTTTATTATTTCAAGAAAGGTAAAAATGCAACTGCAGCACAAAAAAAGAGATTCGTACAGCATATGGAGAAGATGCTGTGATTGATTGAATGTGTCAAAAGTGATTTGCAAAGTTTCTTGGTACTATTGATATTTTGGCCAAATAAGTTTTTGCCATGGGCTGTCTTATGCATTGCAAGATGTTTAGCAGCACCCCTGGCCTCTACCCACTAGAAGCCGATAGCAGGAGAGAACAGACATACTCAAAGTATCTAAATCAATGAAGGTATTGGCAAAAATGAACAATGGTCCTTTATTTTATGGAAAAAAAAAACCCTAAATGGACATTTCAGCCAACCCAACATTCAGCTTGTGTAGGTCTCAACCTACTTCTCATGTTTCATCTAATCTTTTGTTACAACATCGTTGATTTGTAAAGTAGCTCCACTACATGGAGGGCAAGGAGAAACTGAAAGAAGAGGCAAGCCACTCCATATTGGTAGATGTTGGGTAAGCAAGGGAACTTACATACAAGGCTGGTCTCGGGAGACTGACAGATGAGTAGATCTCCACACCCACCCACCAGAATCTTATGTCTATTTAGAGGCCTTAGCAGGGTTCTGACATGTATGCCATCCAGATGGTCTCAGGTCTCAACAACATGAGGCTCTCTCAAGGCTGTGTCTTTGCACATGGGCCTCACTGTGGGAATGGTGGGCAGAACATGCATTTAAAGAACAGATGAGGGGATGAAGAGCTTCCAATAGTCCAGGTCCAGCTTGCAGAACAACTGGTGATTACGTCCTCCTGATGACCTCCTCCAACAGGCATTTTATATATGCACAATGAGCACCTGTGCACAGAGTACCCAGCTAGGAGGTCAACCTTCTTTCATTTATCCTGAAATATCTACCACCATCCCACACATTCTAATATCTTCAAATTCAGAACGAGCCTTTACAATCACCCTAGTCTAGTTGGCACTCGTTACATATTCATGCCTGTGTGTGCGCATACTAACTTCATTGTTATTCTGGGCCTGACTAGGCAAGTGCAGTCCTTCTAGGTTTCAACTTATTAAGCCTTTTAAGATTCATTTTAGAAAAAAAACAAAAAACAAATATCCTGGTCATTGCTGAAAACCCTCTGGTGTATTTTGGCACATTCTGCAAAATGACAGCAACATGAAGTTGCAGAATGGGTTCCACTGGCTTGGAATAAAGTCCCAGAGACAGTAATGGAGCATTCTTTTAATGAATGTTGTACTACCATCACGCCTCCCTTAATGTCACAGACGGGTGATACTGCATGGGAAACACAGGCATCAAAGACTCTGACTCAAAAAAAATGTTTCAGAAAGTACTTATTTAGTTTCATTTTCTTTTTGATTTATAAAGAATTATATATATAGACATACATATATGCACATACACACACACATATATAAAGAGGCTTAAAATCTTCTTTCAATAAGTGTCAAATAAAAATTCAAAATGTTTTTTAGAAACATATAAAATAATAATGCACCTTACACTGTTTCAGTGACATAAACAGCTTATAGCTTCACCATTTATGTTTTGGATGAGTTTCTTAATCACTCTGAATCTCAACTTCCTCATCTGACAATTAGTAACTATAATAGAACTCAGCTAATATGGTTATTATGAGAATTAAAAGATTGAGAATATTGCTTTGCATATAAAAATGCTCAATAATGTTATCTCTGTCTTATCAATTGTTTTATAAATAGTTGCTTATATGTTTTTATTCTTTCATAAATACTTGTCTTCTCACACTCTCCCTGCCTTTCCCTCTTTCTCCTCCTACTCTTTTTTTTCTCCTCGTTTTTTGTCTATTACAGAGAAAATATATACAGAAGTAAAAAGAACAATATATTTACCATCAACCCCTGGTTACACAGCCCCACAGACTATCAACCTACCCTCACCACAGTTCCATTATTCCTACTCACATCATTTCAAACACAAAACAAAAACTCAGGCATATTATTTTCTGTAATTATCTCATTAAATAATTCTAAATAAGGATGATTTTAACATAAAATACCAATATTCATCTAAAACAACTAACATCAATTCCTCCATATCATCGAATATTAGGGAGTGTTCAAATCACAAATGGTTTTGAATCAATCGTAGTTGATGGATTTCAGTTACAAAGGTTATATAGTCAATGTATTGAATTCCTAAAGACATTTTCAATAACAAAAACTAAAATTACTGAGTGGAAAGAGGAAAAGATAATGGCATTACTCCAAATGCTAGCTTTTCCCAACTTCAATAGATGGTAGATGGGTGGTATTTAACAGGTACTGAAAATCTGGCTTTGGAAATATTTATGTCAAATAAAGAAAATCTGGCCTAAATATAAGTTAAATATCACCAGACATGTTCTTGCATTTAAAAAGCATTGGTTAGCATTGTTACATTGCTCTATCTCTGAGACAGATCAAAAGTTAAGCACAATTTAGTATGTATTCTCAAAAAAGCTAGTCACATCTATTTCATTTGGTTTGTCATATTTTCTAAAAATATACTTTTTGGTAAGTTTATTAATTATGAACTGTCAGATATTCTAGACACATAGGATGGAGCAGTGAAAAAAACAACCTAAATCCCTGCCTTAATGGAACATATTTCTAGTGGCATGAGAAAGAAAATAAACAATAAAAAATAAATATATCTAGTATGTGAGATGGTGCATACAGAGTGGAGAAAAAGCCCTCAATAGAGATAGAAAGTGGGAGAGTAGATGGAGGGGAGAGGGCCTCCAGTTCTAAATAGGCGGTCAGAGTCTTCCCTGAGGTTTGCTTTTCCTAAGTATCATTTCATTCCAATCACCCTCATATATGAGAAAGATGTCTATAAATAATGGCATAATAACCACTGGTTTCCATTCAATTCTCCTTTTGAGTATCGGTGAACATGAACACTGGAATCTAGCTGTAGGTCAAGTACGCCATCTAGGATTTATTTGAAATAAATGGCAGAACTGACTTCAAATACCTCCTTCACAGTGTTTTAGAATAAATAAAAATATAATTCACGCCACTAAAAAAGTTAAAACGATAGCACTCTAACATTTTCACTTCAATTCAAACAAGTGATTGTATTAGTACAACGAGCCTAGGAAGAAGTCTCCTGCCTGATGCTCCAGGTAACCGTGGTAACCTCTCTTTAGAGCTATTGAATGACACTGTCTGGATACAATACACCTTGGATATAACTTGGAATGATGATTTTGAAAAGAAACATAGAACTGCTCTGTATTCCCACAACCAACCTCAAAGCTATAAGATCACTACGCTTGCAATCAGGGCCAAATAAGTCTTTCTCAAGGCAACTCTATTAATAAGCATGATAAACTTTGATCCTGTTTAATCTTTTCAAACATAAAGCATACAGAACTAATTTTAGCTTAGGAAAAAGATTACTGATCAAATAGTGCCTTCTTAATAACTGAGGACTAAAGACAATCACACTATTCAATTTATAAGGTTAGCCTCAAAAGTCCTTAAGGGTGTTAAAACACACACACATACACACACACACACACTCACACACACACAATGCCAACAAGGTTGTGAAGAGGCCAGCAGTCTCAAAACACTGCTGCTAGAAGTATGAATGAGCACAACACTTTCAAAAAATGATTTAAATAGCTGCATTAAAGGTCCTGAAATGTTTATACCCATAGTCTACTTCTTATGATCTAGCCTGAGAATTAAAAGGAAATGGAACAAAAGCATATGCATAAAAACTGCCATTGCAATTATTTGTAAAGAAGTAGAATGGCAGGGAGAGGAAGGTGGTGCGAGATAGGTGGGAGTGGAGTCCACTTCCTCCTGCCCACTGGAGAAACGCCTAGCCGATCTTCTGAGGAAGACAGAACAGTCAGTGGTATTCCAGCATATATGAAGATTGGATAACAAAAATGATAGGGGACATTGAATGATCGGACGGTAAGAAGAGTGCTTTGGGAAAATAAGGTCCCCAGGACCAGCGCAGGGACCAGGGCAGGCTGCAGCCCCAGGCCTGGCGCCCACCGGGTCTGCTGCAAGATTCTTGGGAGAGAGCCAGGCTGGGCTGTGTGAGAGGTCAGGTGCTTTTTTGGACTTGTGGGCTTAAATAGGAAGAATTTTTCAAAAAGAAAAAGAAAAAAAGAGGCACTCTGCAGCTGTTTGGGGAATTCTCCGCAGCAGACTTCCACCCTCTATGCCCCTGCCCCTAGCAGCCCAGGGATCGATGTGCACCTGGTGATTGGCGGCCCAGGGCGACCTGCCCTCACCCACTCCAGAAGCACTGGGATGGTGCACACAGGTCCAAGGAGCTCACATCCAGGGCACTGGAGATGGAATGCCTCCCACTCAGCCTCTGTGCCCAGAGCCCTGCAGGGCCTGCTGGCTCTGTACGAGAAAGGCGGAAGCACCCTGCAGAAGGGAGCTGCAGTCCACAGAAAGACTTGATTCAGTGGGGGGGCTAAACTACCCGGAAGGGGTCCTGAGAGTCCCTAGCATCTAGGTCAGCAAAGAGCAAGAATGCGGTGCATGAATTGCCCCTAATTGGTGCACCTCAAGGACAGCACACCTGGTGGACTAAAGGCCTAGGCTGGGCACAGAAGGGCACCGAGGAACTGGGCTGGAGGCTGGACAACAGCTAAGAGTGAGCCTCACAAAAGGAGAAAAGCGAAATCAATACCTTCCCAGCCTGAAGCAGCCAGGAAGACCAGCAGAACAGGTCTGACAGGTTTAAAGCCAGGAGAAGGCTCTTTTTTTGTAATTCCTTCTTCCTTTCTGTCCTTCTTTCTTTTTTTTATTCCTTCTTCCTTCCCAATACTCCTTTTTCCTTCTTTTATTAATATTTTTAAATTTAAAATTTTTCTTTTAATTCCTTTTTTCATTCCTTACTTCTTTTTATTCTTTCTTCTTTCCTTCCCTTTTTTTATTCCTTCTTCCTTCCTTCTTATTTTTTAAAATTATTTCTTGTTATCTTTCCTTCTCTCTTTTTTCTTCACTCCTTCCTTTCTTCCTTCCTTCCCTTTTTTTTTTTTCCTCTCTTCTTTTCCCACAGGTGAGACATTAAAACCTAGAGCTGTGAAAAGACCAGAGTTAAACCCAAACAGGGGTTATCCCAAAACACAGAGACAGGGAGACAAATTTCACTTTGCTGCTCCCGAGAACTTCCAAGGTAGGAGTGGTGAACACCAATACACCTGCTGGAAGAGGAAATCCACCAACAAAGGAACCACCAACAGAAAACAATGGAAGATGGTGAAGGAGGGAGTGGAAGCCACACTAACCTCAATCCAGGACCAACCTGGAAATACAACCAATTGGTGGAGATATTGCCCACAACAAACGATTGAACAAGAGTGAGAAAGAAGCCTAAAAACCTTGTTCACACAGAAGAATCAGCTTCAACACAACCTGTCCACACCTGCACAACAGAACACAAGGCGTGGTAGACGGAGTGACCCTCAGTTAACCAGCTGGAGGAAAGGACCTACCAAAGAAAGACCCAACAGCAATAAAAACCCAAAGACATACAGAAAGCTAACATAAATGACAGCCCAAGACCAGCGAGTTCAGGAGATTAAGGACACAGCACCACTGAATCTCACAGGTATTCTACCATAGAAGTTCACACCATAAACCCAGGTCAGAACAGATCAATTTAAGAAGCAGAGGCTAACAAGAGTCTCACAAACAATGGGAAGACAAAGAAACAAGCCCCAAATGAGAGGAAAGGAGGAAGCCTCAGAAAGAATGATAAATGAAATACAGGCAAGTCAATTATCAGATACTGATTTCAAAGCATTCATTATCAGAAAGCTCAATGAGCTCACAGAGAATTACCAGAAACTACAGGGAAACTACAATGAACTCACTGCAAACTATATCAACATGTAAAGGAAATAGAAACTATCCACAAGGGCCAAGGGGAAATGAAGAATGCAATTTCTGAACTGAAGAACACAGTAGAAGGAATCAAAAGCAGGTTCAATGAAGCAGAGGATTGTATCAGGGAGCTGGAGGACAAGGTAGGAAAAAACACCCAGAAAGAGCAAGAAAAGGAATGAGGCTCAGAAAGAATGAAGAGGGATTAAGGAAAATGTAGGACATGAAATGTAATAATATCCATATAATAGGGATACCAGAAGGAGAAGAGGAAGAGCAAGGGATAGAAAACCTGGTTGAAAAAGTAATGATGGAAAACGTCCCTAATCTGATGAGAAAAAAAGTCGCACAAACCCAGGAAACACAGAGAGTCCCAATCAAGAAGAACCCAAAGAGGCCCACTTCAAGACACATCATAATTGAAACAGAAAAGTTCCAAGACAAAGAGAGAATCTTAAAGGTAGCAAGGGAGAAACAGGAAGTAACATACAAGGGAGTCCGAATAAGGTTAGCAGCTGACTTCTCAATGGAAATGCTCCAAGCCAGAAGAGAATGACAAAAAATATTCCAAGTAATGAGAACCAGAGGCCTGCGACCAAGGCTACTTTACCCAGCAAGGCTCTCAATCAAGATAGATGGCCAAATAAGGAGCTTCCAAGACAAAGGAAGTCTGAAAGAATACACCTCCACCAAACCAGCTCTGCAAGAGATGCTAAAGGAACAGCTTTAAAGAAAGGAAGGAAAAGAGGGGGATGGGGAACACAGGCACAAAAAAAAAAAGTCAAAGAATAAGTTCCTATCAATAATAACCTTAAAGGTAAATGGATTAAATGCCCCAATCAAAAGACACAGAATAGCTGAATGGATAAGAAAACATGACACACACATATGCTGCCTACAAGAGACCCACCTCAGGACAAAAGACCTACAGAGACTGAAAGTGAAGGGCTGGAAACAAATTTTCCAAGCAAATGGACAGGAAAAAAAAAAAAAAGCTAGGGTAGCAATACTCCTATCAGAAAAAATAGACTTCAATAAAAGGCCATAAAGAGAGACCCAGAAGGACACTTCATAATACTCGAGAAGAATCTACCAAGAAGACATAAACATTGTAAATATACATGCACCCAACATAAGAGCACCCAAATATATAAAGAAAATCTTGGAGGACTTCAAGAAAGATATTGACAGAAACACAATTTATAGTAGGGGATTTTTAACACTCCATTGTCAAGACTGGACAGATCTTCTAAACAAAATATCAACAAAGATACTGTGGCATTGAACAATGCCTTAGATCAAAAGGGCTTAACTGATATTTATAGAGCCTTTCACCCCAAAGAAGCTAAGTACACATTCTTTTCAAATGCACATGGATCATTTTGAAAAATAGACTACCTGATAGGAAACAAAACAAGCCTCAACAAATTCAAGAAAATTGAAATCCCATCAAGCATTTTCTCTGACCACAAGGGACTGAAACTGGAAACCAACCCCAAAGAAAACAAAACAAAACAAAACACTCAAAATCATGGAGATTGAGTAGCATGCTATTAAACAATGAATGGGTCAAGAATGAGATTAGGGAAGAAAGCAAAACGTTTCTGGGAACAAACGAAAATGAACTAACAACAACCGAAAACTTATGGGACACAACAAAGGCAGTCCTGAAAGGGAAGTTCATAGCAATATAGGCCTACATAAAAAAGACATTTCAAACAAACAACCTAACCCTGTATATACATGAACTCTAGAAACAACAACAAAGACAGCCCAGAGAAAGTAGAAGGAAGGAAATAACCAAGATCAGAGCAGAATTAAATGACATAGAGATTAAAAACACAATTCTAAGGACCAATGAATACATGAGCTGGTTCTTTGAAAAGATAAACAAAATCGACAAACCTTTAAGCTGGCTCATCAAGAAAAAAAGAGAAAGGACCCCAATAAACACAATTAGAAATGAATGAGAAGAGATTACAGCTAATGCCACAGAAATACAAAGGATTGTAAGAAATTACTACAATGAACTCTAAGCCAAGATAAATTTCTAGAAAATATAATCTTCCAAAACTCAATGAAGAAGAAGCAGAAAGCCTGAACTGACCAATAATAGCAGATGAAATTGAAGCAGTAATAAAAAAGCTCCCAACACACAAAAGCCCTGGACCAGATGGTTTCACAGAAGAATTCTACAAAGCAAAAAAGGGAGAGCTAACCCCTACACTTCACAGACTATTCCAAAAAACCCAAAATGATGGAAGACTTCCAAACTCTTTTTTTGGAGGCAGCATCATCCTAATCCCAAAACCAGATAAAGACACAACAAAGAAAGAAAACTTCAGGCCAATATTGCTGATGAATATAAACACTACAATCCTCAACAAAATATTGGCAAACTGCATTCAACAATACATTAACAAGATCATACAACATGACCAAGTGGGATTCATCCCAGGGATGCCAGGATGGTACAATATTCACAAATCAATAAATGTAATACATCACATAAACAAAAGCAAAGACAAAAATCACATGATCATATCAATAGAAGTGGAAAAAGCATTTGATAAGGTACAGCACCCATTTATGATAAAAACACTCAGCAAAGTGGGAATAGAGGGAGCATTCCTCAACATAATAAAGGTCATATATGAAAGACCTAC
The DNA here is from genome assembly GCA_004026765.1 of Micronycteris hirsuta. Taxonomy (NCBI): domain Eukaryota; kingdom Metazoa; phylum Chordata; class Mammalia; order Chiroptera; family Phyllostomidae; genus Micronycteris; species Micronycteris hirsuta. Next base: position 35,221 of record PVJI01003729.1, on the reverse strand, counting down.
AGCCAACATCATACTCAATGGGCAAAAGCTAAAATCTTTCCCACTAAGATCAGGAACAAGACAAGGTTGTCCACTATCACCATTTCTATTCAATACAGTACTGGAAGTTTTAGCCACAGCAATCAGACAAGAAAAGGAAATAAAAGGCATCCAAATTGGAAAGGAGGAAACAAAACTGTCATTGTTTGCAGATGACATGATAGTATACATAGAAAATCCTATAGACTCTGCCAAAAAACTATTTGATCTAATAATTGAATTTGGCAAAACAACGGGATACAAAGTCAATATCCAGAAATCAGAGGCATTTTTGTGTACCACAATGAAACATCAGAAGCAAAAATCAGGAAAAAAAATCCCATTTGATATAGCAACAAAAAAAAAATAAAATACCTAGGAATAAACCTCATCAAGGAGGTAAAAGACCTGTACTCAGAAAACTACACAACACTGAAGAAAGAAATCATGGAAGACACAAACAAATGGAAACATATACCATGCTCATGGATTGGAAGAATCAACATCATCAAAATGTCCATGCTACCCAAAACAATTTATAGATTTAATGCAATCCCTATCAAAGTACCAATGGCATATTTCACAGATATTGAACAAACACTTCAAATATGTATATGGAACCATAAACGACCCCAAATATCTGCTGCAATTCTGAGAAAGAAGAGCAAAGTAGGAGGGATCACAATTCCTGATATCAAACTTTATTACAAGGTCACTGTAATCAAAACAGCCTGGTACTGGCATAAAAACAGACAGACAGACCTATGAAACAGAATAGAGAGCCCAGAAATAAACCCGAGTCTCTACGGGCAATTAATCTTTGACAAAGTGGACAGCAGCATACAATGGAGTAGAAACAGCCTCTTCAACAAATGGTGTTGGGAGATCTGGACAGCTACATGCAGAAAAATGAAACGTGAGCACCAACTTACATCATACACAAAAATAAATTCAAGGTGAATAAAAGATTTAAATATAAGTTGCGACACCATTAAAGTTATAGAGGAGAACATAGGCAGGAAAATCTCAGCTATTTCACGCAGCAGTATTTTCACTGGTATGTCCCTAGAGCGAGAGACAGAAAGTAAAGAATAAACAAATGGGATCTCATCAAAATAAAAATCTTCTGTATGGCCAAAAAACAGTATTAACATAAAAAGAGAACCAAATGTATGGGAAAACATATTTGCCGATGATACCTCAGACAAGGGTTTAATCTCCAAAATATATAAAGAACTCAGAGGACTCCACTCTAAGAAGACAAGCTACCCAATTAAAAAATGGTCAAAGTATTTTAACAGACACTTCTCCAAGGAGGATATACAGAGGGTCCAGAGACACATGAAAAGATACTCAGCATCACTAGCTATCAGAGAGATGTAAATTAAAACCACAATGAGATACCACCTCACACCATTGAGAATGGCTATTATAAACAAAGCAGCAAACAACAAGTGTTGGAGAGGCTGTGGAGAAAAGGGAACCCTAGTGCACTGTTGGTGGGATTGCAGACTGGTGAAACAACTATGGAAAACAGTATGGAATTTCCTCAGAAAACTAAAAATGGAACTGCCTTTAGACAGAGCAATTCCACTGCTAGGATTATATCCTAAAAACCATGAAACACCAATCCAAAAGAACCTATGCACTCCAATGTTCACAGCAGCACAATTTACAATAGCCAAGTGCTGGAAGCATCTAAGGTGCCCATCGGTAAATGAATGGATCAAAAAACTATGGTACATTTACACAATGGAATTCTATTCAGCAGAAAGAATGAAGGACTTCCTACCCTTTTCAACAGCATGGATGGAACTGGAAAGCATTATGCTAAGCGAAATAAGCCAGGCAGTGAAAGAAAAATACCATATGATCTCACCTTTAACAGGAACCTAATCAACAAAACAAACAAACAAGCAAAATATAACCAAAGACACTGAATGTGAGAGCAGGCTGAAGGTGACCAGAGGGGAGGGCATTTTAGGGGAAAAAGGTAAAGGGCTTGCAGGAGCAATTATAGAAGACACATGGACAATAATGGGGGAGGGGAGGCAGGAGGGAAATGGGGAGGGCTGGGGGATTGGTCTGGGGTGGGGGGAAAAGGCAGAAAACTGTACTTGAACAACTAAAAAGTAAATATAATTTTTTTAAAAAAGCAGCAGCATGACTCAGTTTGTTGCTTTTTAAAATCTCTATATGCCTTTTCAATTTTTAATAACTAATCTATATGCTACAATAGTAATCCATAGCAAGAAGGCCATTGGGAACCTTTTCATGATGCATGTAACAATGAGTATTGTAGTAGCTTTGTTGAAGGTTGAAGGACAATGCTCTTTTCTAAGTTGCAGAGATAACTCAGACACAAATATAGAATCAAAAGAAGGAATCGAATTATATCCAAAGAAATTTAGTATGACTTCTTTTTTTGTTTTACACAGGCCTAGATAACTTGATACGGCCTCAAAAAATTTTTTTTAAAGATTGTATTTATTTAATTTTTGGAGAGGTGAAAGGGAAGGAGAAAGAGAAGGAGAGAAACATCAATGTGTGGTTGCCTCTCATGTGGCCACCTACTGGGGACCTGGCCTGTAACTCTGGCATGTGCCTTGATTAGGAATCGAAGAAGCGACCCTTTGGATTGCATGCTGGCACTCAACCACTGAGCCAGACCAGCCAGGGCATGATATGGCCTCAAATGTTGATATACAATTATCTGCTGTCTAATAAAATTAACTACAAATATAACAACAGCCAGCATTTATTGAAAGTTTACACCATGCTTTAAGTCTCATTAAAATCCTTGGAAATCCTTTGTTCTTCTCTGATAACCATTTTCAGATGACAAAAACAAGACTTTGAAAGGGAGGTCACTTGTCCACTGTTATTAATGCAGGAAGAGAACACGAATTCACAATTTCTCATTTCTTAACCTCAATGACTATCATCATTGGTTTAAAAGTTCTAGAACTCTCACTATTCTTCAATAGTAGCTGAAGTAAATTCTCCATGGCAAACTCTACAGCCTATATTGATATTGTGGCTTTTATACTATGACCGTATTTTTTGGAATCACAAAACACGGTCTGATGAGTACAAGTATTTTTACAGGGACACAAATATAGAAAATATGAAGTGGAAATAGTCCTGCAAAAGACAAAATATGTAACTGTTATACCATAGAGTTGAAAACATAGTGGCTGATATGAAAAATATCAGAAAATTTTTGTTGAAAAATTGGGAGGACCAGTCTCAGGAACTTATCTGGGACTTGATTAACTACTTATTTCATCCCTGTTCATGTTTTGCATTGTGCAAATATTCCTATCCTTTTAATCACTGTTTTGTTTCTCTTTCCCTCGGTTTTCTCTTTCCCTCTGTTTTCTGTTTCCCTCTGTTTTGTTTTTCTTTCCCTCTGTTTTCTCTTTCCCTCTGTTTTCTCCCAACTATTTTATGAATCTTATTTCTTCAAATATTTGTCCTTACCAAAACATTCCTATCAGGACTTTGTGGCTATGTACAGTCGGCCTGATGACACTCTGTAGTCAACAGACACCACCAGTTAATTAGTAAATGTGTATACACACAGCAAATCTGACAAGCTGTTGGCACAAGACATAGTTTAAATACTTTAATCAGGAGTGTGGTAAATGTGTTAATATTCCCTAGAGATATTGAATATAATATATGTAAATATTTATAATATGTAATATAAGTAAGAATACAATTGATTTTTATAAGAAATTATATGCACACAAATGATAGGTACAAAAAGAGAAAAGATTACTTCCTTATTAAGTGATAATTTGATAGACACAGCTGAAAAAAACAGTAGTAAAGTACCTTTTAAAAAGCAAATTATAAGATTTTATTTTTAGTGCTCACTTCAACAGTGCATATACTAAAATTGGAATGATACAGAGAAGATTAGCATGGCCCCTGTGCAAGGAAAGATTTTATTTTTTAAAATAAATGCAAAAGGATTTATGATACATCATGGCATGTGTTTATAAGAGTTTAACCAATTTGTAGGATTAAAAGTAGAGTTGGTAAACATCACTACTGCTGATACATGACAGACTTGCTCTGTGGTATTAATTGGTCTGTGATGGGAATTTTCCACCTTTTTCATCTCACGGCACACACAAACTAATTTCTAAAATTCTGTGGCATCCCAAATAATATATTTTTTCCAATCTGACAAAAATGAGTATAATTTTGATTCATTCACACTGGACAGCTAGTGTCGTGTTGACTGTTTTCATTTCTTTTATTTGACAATCTAAGGGAAAAGAGGTCAGTGCCCCTGACTAAATAGTCAGGTATTGCATGTTTTGAAAATTCTTGTGGCACACCGGTTGAAAATCGCTGGTCTGTGGTATTAATTAGGAACTTTAATAGGCATTTAGACTTATTAGAACATGAAAGCTTGTAATCTGTGTATTTATCCCTGTGGTGCATAAATAGCACAGAGGAGTCACCTTCCTAGAAGTAGTGTGTCATGAGAAGAAGCCAGCTAAGTCCTCAGCACAGATACTGTTCAGATTTTAGACACATTTTTGATCCACTGATACAGCGATCTCCTCTGATACCCTTTGTTTCACGCCCCTGACATTGAATATCTTCTTAAGGAAGCTCTAGAGCAATAGCTCAGCATAAATCACAAATTCATAACAGGGGAGTAGAGCCATTGCAAGAATTACTTAACCCTACATACAATATATATTATACTATTAGTAACACAGTACATATGCACTTTTCAAATAAGTGTAAGTTCCATTTGGATTAATGAGTACACATATATTTTAAATAAATATTGAATTCATAGTAGCTTTTTATCATGCACTTTCTCAATCAACAAATATTAAAAGGCCAGTTATAATAACAGGGGTCTATAACAAATAGTTTATATAAAAAGTGTTTTCATTCTTGGTATTTGAGATTTACTATACTAAAGCATAATTTTCTTTGGGGGTGGGGACTCAATTTAAACACGTTATGCAAATTGAATTCACTACACTTTAATAATTATAAGATTATCAATTTAAAAAAGCCAGCCATTTTGCTTCATCAATGAACTGAAGCAATAGTAGAAAATTATGAAGGCTTATCATTTCAAGACACTTTAAGACAAGTCCAGTGGCTATAAAATTAATTTTTAATGATTTCTACACCATCTGGAAGATTCTCATTATGTGTAATAAAAGCTAAACTAATAGTGTTTTAAAATTCCCCATTTCATCTAATCATCACAGAGGTCTAATAATTTTATGTTCAAGTCCTAATGTTAATGTATTCATTTGCATAGGGTTATATAAAATGTTTAAGATAATATTTTGAAAACTTACAGATTTAAGACTTTTCTTAATGAAGTTTTTTTTTTTTTTTAATCCTCACCTGAGGCCATTTTTTTCACTGCTTTTAGAGAGAGAGGAAAGGAGAGAGAGAAACATCAATGCGAGAAAGAAGCATTGATCGGTTGCCCCGAAATGTGCCTGGATGGGGGGATTGTCCACACTGGACCAGGGATCATACATGCCAAGATTATGGACTGAACCCTCAACCTTGGCATGTTCACTGACCATAAATCGAACCCACAGCCATTCTGTTATGGGATGGTACTCCAACCAACTGAGCCATACTGGCCAGGGCCTTAATAAAGTTTTTTATAGCACTATTTCACTCCAAATAATTAAAACCTATGTGGCTTATGACAAATTTAGCCAACAAAACTTTGGTGGCAATTTTCTTAATGGCGGATATATTTTAGAGGAACTCACACTTCCAATGAAGTTTTGCATGGACGATACCCTGTGCCTACTTTTATCAAGGCATTCTGATGGCAATGTTTCTGTATCCACTGGATGGTTATTCATTATGCTAAAATATATAACTAGGCCAATGTTTACAAATCGAAGCACCATAACTCTATCTCCAGGACTATTTTCTTCATCAGTACAAGTACTAGAGCTACCTCTTTTTGATGCTAAATTTTTCACTTCATTGAGAAGTAGACTTGATAACAACCAGATTACTGTTTGAGGCTTCCCTCAGTCACAGAGAAGCCCTGAGAACCCTCCTCCCAACTCCAGAGGTCAGACTGGCAGGAAGAATCTTAGTCTCTCACAACCTTCACAAATATTTGTATTGTGAGATATCTCTCCCCTAATGTCAGTGTTTTGTATGACTTCCATCATGGTCTTGAATACTACTTATTTAAGAGTAAGCTCTAAAGTTTCTTTTTTTAGGGTGTCGCTCACTCTTTTATTTCTATAATTTTTTACATATTTCAAAGAGAGTTCATCTGAAATTTTTTTAATCATCTGTTGTTTTGAGGAGTTAAGAGTATAACTATGCAATTGCAATGTGAAAATGCCAGCACATTTTTATCCATATCTGTCAGCACATTTCTATCAAGATCTTTTTCCACTCAAACAGCAGTCGGCAGGACTGCCCAACAAGACTGCCACCTAACTCTAGACTTCAACGATCTTCTTTCAGCAAACTAAGGATTTGGTATTGAATGTTGCTTAGCTTATCAGAATTTAGAAATCAAAGAGATATGTATCAGGTGGGATTTGATATTCATACATATTTACCGGATCCTAGCCCAGTTGCTTTTGATTTTTTGAGTCTTTGTTAAATGAAAGCCTAGGTTTAAGGAGGATTTTTGGTGCTGCCGTGAGTTGATAACATGCTGGCTACAGATGGGCTCCTGTGTGATGCCTCACTTGTTGTTATAAGATGTCAGCCAGGTACTGAAAAGCCTACTTAGGTCATAATCAGGGTTATTCATTAAGAATAAACTAGAATGGATACATTTCCTTCCTTGCAGAATGAACTCTAAACTCAACCTCTCCTCTCATATGCCCAGTGCTGGCGAGTGGTAGAACAGCTGTCCTGTCTCAGCCATTAAAGGATGGCTACATATCAGAATTGTCCCTTGCTCTCTGGAGTACAGTGAATATAGAAGCTCAAGGAGTTAACTGGTTGAATCTCAAGGCACGTTCTGTTACTCTGTTCTCTTTGTATATGCCTTTCTGACTTTCTTGATTCATCCTTCTATTTCTCTGTTGCTCTCTAATACATGGAAACTTACATAACTAAATTTAGATTCGGCTTTCAAATCGCCCTACATTACTGATAAAAGGGGTAATTTTGCTCTGGCTCAGGGAATATGGTTTATAATGCTGTCGTTTCCTGAAATTGCTTTTGAAGCACCTAGCCACTTCTGACTTTATGTCTTTTTGTCTATGACCTTTGACAAAGATTGCAGCCAGCTGCATTGGAAGAGCTTACCATATGTTGAAAACTATATTCTGACACCTGCTTATACATTCCTTGTTTCAATCATGAACTTGTGTCTAAAATGATTTGAACTGCACAGACTTGGTTCTCATCTCTAGTGATGGGGATGGGGATATAGGCAATCATCCCTTTGAACTTGGATTACCCATTCCTCATGTGTCATTTTGGAATGTTTTAATGAATATCATTGAATCTTATTATAAAAAGGTAACAGAAGTATATCCACTTGTAAATTCTATGTAGATTCCCTCATTATTTTTTACTCTAAAAAAAGTCTAATAATAGGCATTAACACTTTTAAAGCAAGATTGCAAGGCTCAGTGGTATACTAAAGTTGATATGATCAGCATTCTTGGTGATTTATAATAAGACCTTAGCAAGTGAGCCCTCGAAACAATAATAGCACTAGGTCATTCAGCACCGACACATGTGAATCCCGCCAAGCAGTGCAGTACCTGGTGATTAGTAAATTACATAAGGTCTCAGTAGTATTGCCTCAGCCAGGATTCAAACTCAGCTTTGACATCAAAAGCATTTGATTTTCCAAATTTCCCAGTTGCCTTCCTAATGACTTTCCTCGTTCAATACTGGTTAGCAGACTTATAATTTTATTTTCACTTCTTATTCCAATATGCAATATTAATATATATCTTAACTGTTGAACAGGAATCTTTAAATCAATACATGACTAGGTGAAGTACTTGTTTACATTATGTATTATAAATCATATTCCTAAATTAACGAACGCCTTCCTTTGTTACGCTTTAACCTGGGCCAATTTAGTTTGGTTTTTCAAATACAGCTACACTGTGAAAGGTTTACATGCTCATCGGCCCTCCAGATTGACTCTGAGGCGCCCAGAGACGCTGACCAGAGAGGGCTCCAACCTTCCTTGCCCCTTGGCTTTCAGTTGAACTTGGCCAAGAAAAGGCAACAGTAGGAGATCAGTGGGATGCTTTCTCTATATCTGCCTACATCTTTACCCCTGTTTCCTTATTGATACAACTGAAAATAATGACATCCTGGACTTGGGACTTCGAGAAACGAAAGGAACTCGCATCATCATTCAATTTATTTAATTTGTGGAACAGAACCTACATTGTTGAGCTCGTTTCTTTATTTTTATTTCATTTTTTTATTTTCCCCACCTTTAAGTATTTCCCTCATGTCAAATCTCTCCCACAACCCCAACAATTCCATTGTCACAACACCACTCCACAACCTGATCTGTTGTCGATTCAAGTCTCAAGAGAAAGTCCACATAAGATTCAGACAACTTCAGAGGAAGAGACCCAGGGTGAATTCTGGGGTGATCCTGGGTCCTGGCTACACAGGGTTTCTGACCGTGATGCTTTAATAGCCAAGAGACTTTGACTATTAAGTGGGAGCTGAGCTGTTAGGATGTCATGGTTTAACTCAGTAAGATTGAGGATTATGAAAACATTTGGATCACTCACTAGTAAATAAATAAATAAATAAAGTGGTGTCATAATAAAATTTACTGATTTGGATAAACTTGATTATAGTTTCCTAATATAGATGAACTTATTCTGGAGCTGTTTGTTTTAAACTGCTGAAAAACTTGAGGAACAACGTCCTGAAAAACTGTTTACCTTGCCCTGGCTGGTGTAGCTCATTGGATTGAGCATGGGCTTCGAACCAAAGGGTCGCCAGTTCGATTCCCAGTCTGGGCATATGCCTGGGTTGCAGGCCAGGTCCCCAATGGGGGCCACGTGAGAGGCAACCACACATTGATGTTTCTCTCCCTCTCTTTCTCCCTCCCTTCCCTTCTGTCTAAAAATAAATAAATAAATATAAATATTTTAAAAACCCCAAAAAACTGTTTACCTTTATTTTATTATTCAATATCTCCTTCCCCTGAATTCTTACCTATTTGCTAAATTTTTACAATACCAAATATTTATACTGCTTCAACAAATAAAACCCATAGCCTGCCCTATTTCACAAAAAATATATATGGACAAAATCATTTTATACATACATATGTACACACACATATATATATAATATATAACCATAGTATATATTATATATAGTATGTATATATATTCATATATAAATTTTTTAGTCACAGAAAGTTCTCTAGTAAGTAAAATGGGTTTTCTAGATTTTTTTAAAGTGATAGCTAAATAGATTTTGCCAAATGATTGGGTAAGATTGGGCCTATGGAAATTTAACAACTAGCACTATTATAGTTGGTTCAATAGCATTTTCTTACTCTAAATAATGCAAATGTATTTATAGTTTTATAATAGGAGCAATTCCTATCCACCAGTTTCAGAGAAATAGATAGGCATTTCAAATGTCAATCACAGTTAGAAACACACACACACACACACACACACACACAGAGACAAATATTCTACCCTCTAAACAGGATGGAGAAACATTGATAACAATCATTATTACAAGTTAAGTGGTGTCACAAGCCCAAATTCAAATTTATCTTTCCCAGCATCTCACTAAGAACTAGCTGAGCTAACAATCTCCAGAAATGACATTATCATAGAATGAGTAAAACATCAAGGCCTGTGACCTTGAATTTCTTTCTCTATCAATAACCCTTTCAGGACGGCAAGAGTATGTTCTGTAACCAAAACAAGCTCCTGCCCTTGTCATTCAGGGTGAAGTTGCTATTTCTATTCCCTTATCCAAAAGTTAGGCTAAATTAGAACAGATTCAAAGCACTAGATTTTGATATCCTCTTCTCATTCAAAGTTTCCTTTGAATGCAAAGATAGCAGCCCTATGTCTTTCGACTGCTCTAACAATAATTCAAATTTTAAAATGTTAAGTAAAATAAAGACTCCTTTTCTACTTTTTTACTTAAACTTACCAAGAAACTCCCATGCATCTCTCACACCTGTGCTGGAGCTCATTTGCCATTGTGATGTATGAGTGAGCGACGTGGTTAAAGCCCATCTGTTTGAATCCAGGTGGAGACTTCTATATTTACCAAGTGCATCAATATATCTCTAATGCAAGGCTTTCATTAGAACAGCTTAGAAATGGCCCCAACAGGCAAAATTACATGGGCACTCACTCATGGATTTACTACAATACATAATTTCATGGTTTAAAAATATTTTTTCACAATAAGCCAGATTAAATCACATTACTGATTTATTTCCTAGCTATGGGGAATGAATGAAAGACAAGAGAAGTCAAAATTTCCTGAGGCTGAGAAAAGGTCTAAAGTTTAGATGGCTCGATTCAGATGTGAGCAGTGCTAATATTCGCCTTTGTCTTCTTTTCCCTTTCCCCGTATACGGGGCAGTCTAGACCCGCTTCCTTTGGAACAAGGGTATATGGCTGTGCGTGGAGGTGTGATAAATTAAGATTTCAAATAGAAAACATACATAACAGCAATAAACATCAGTAATAGAATATTTCTGTTTAAAATTCTAGTTTAGATTTGTTTTCCCATACTTTATTTTCACTGAATAATGAAACCAGCTGATCATAGTCCTGCTCATAAAACACTTCCCCTGCTGTAAAAAATTATTATTGACTTATGAAAAGACCATTAGCTTTTTCATCTGCACAAGAACTAAGTCCGTTTCATTTAGGCTTTTTCCATCGGTAATATTTTCTGACATTTTAATGAGTGTTATTGCCCTTTACCACTCTTTTCTTAAATACCTCATATTCCTAAGTTCAATAATAAAAGAAAGAAAAATGGATGGTGACTGCATGACTACTTATACAATTTCAGAAATATGTTTTTTAAAAGTATTTCTTTATAAGCTCACAGCTTGTGGATTGCCTAGGCTCCCAGATAGTATTCTACCACTTACACCCTGTAGTTAATATAATACAATACAAAATAATATAATAGCCAGGGTGATAAAGCTGTTAAATCTAGTGCTCACATTTTAAAGATCATTTGGGCTACCTATGTATCATGTTTTCTATTACATTACCTATACAAATAGCAATATTAAATATTGTTAAGCATAGAACATTATAAAATACAATTGACTAATTTTAAAGAAATATCTAGAGATAAAGCATTAACTGAAAATCTTTAAAATAATGTCATGTGTCAGATCTAGCATCTTCCAGTTGTAGGGTATTTGACAGATTGCTCATATTTTGTAATTTTTTTTGGTAACTAAAGCCTACAAAACAAAGATCTTATCACGGCCTTTTGAGAACGTAGATGAAATTCTATTTGTACTTAAAAAGTATTCTTCACTTTTTCCCCACAGACAACTTTGTAATTAAAATAATAAGAGGGAAAGGGTGTTTAATACATTAAACCCTGACTATGATTTCCCTCGCAGCCAATGAATTTCCATCCTTCTCGAAAAGACAGCCTGTGAGTATTTGATTAATGCAGTTGTGAGGGCATTTCCTTTTTTTTTTTTTTTTTTTTTAACAAACTGAACCATTAAACACAGTTCAGAGTCTACTGTTAACATATGTAATCATCAAAAAATAACAATTATACAGAGAAAATAATGTTCCATTCCCTCTATAGATATGGAAAGAAGGCTTACTAAAAGATGTTTGAAGGAAAAAAAAATAAGTAAATATGGAAGCAGGTAAAATAGCTTTGAAAAGTTTTTTCTACATACAAGGTATCACTATTTTATTTAAAGGTTAATACTAAAAACTATTTCTTGGCTCAAGCATTTTGATACACTACCAGAAAAGACTCATTTTAAAGCAGTGCCACTGATAACTCAAAGCTCACTATGAGGTTTATGAGAATTCATCATATTCTTTATTACTCAAGACTGGCGGGGGGGGGGGTGCATAACTGAGCACACTAATCCCCAGTCTCTTCTTTGGCTTCTAATGAGAGAGAGGGTTAGGCTAAGATAGCCTGAGGAAAATAGCACAGGTCTAATGGTAAGGGCACTTTTGGAAGATGATTCTCTAACTGAAACAGATAAGACAGTTTAAGATTAATAACCTAGGTAGACTCAGGAAGCCTTTCCTTAGACCTCACGCATTGTAACTTCCCCTCCTCTCTGAAAACCAACTCTAGCAGCCTTCTTTCAGGTGCGCCTGGTCCCCTAACGCAGGGCATCTGCATGTGCTTTTTCTCTTTTCAGAGGCTCTCTGTCTCTTTTCCCTAAATGTTATCTCCATATTCCCAATTCATCACTCCCATCTCACCAGTTCAAACATCAGTTCTAACTACTTCCCTGTTCATCACATTAAGTCAACAGTCTGAATTATGAGGTCTCATGGAAGTAGATATGTTTACTTATCATCGTGATTGTATTATTTTCATGATTATTTGATGAAAAATTGCCTCTTATAGGATGGAGATGTCCTTTGTCAAATAGCCAATGGAGACTCCGTCAATTAAGTGACCATTACATTCATAGCACCTAGCCCAGGACCTCGCCAAAGGAGGATGATCAATAAACTTGTGACACGTGAATTAATCAGTAGACTGATGGATACTTAACTCAGCCAAAAAGCACTAGACTTGACTGACACATACTTGTGATAGTTCCATCCCAAAATTTGGAAAGCTCTGACTTGACACATTTTGCACAGAAACTGTTTTCACTTTTCTTCAAACTTAGTAATGGTTAGAAAATGTTTATTCAGCATTAAACAAACCATTCAATTGAGAGGTATTTTTCTTAAAACAGAATTTCACCAATTTGGCATTTGAGTAAGATACAATTTGTTCTATTTAAATCAAATATGTCTGGAATGCTAACACTTTTAACAATCTGTCCACAGAGAATTCAGTTAATTGGATGTATTTAATTATGGCCCATATAGTAATCTCAGTATTGGGTTTGGATAGGACTCTACAAACACTATTGACTAGTTTTGACAAGAAGGTTGGCCTGAAGGCTGACCTGGTGACCTAAGGGTGAGAATGTAGTGACAGCTGTGAATTTAGTGGAGAATAACTTAGTGTATCAATTAACTATAGAAAGTTCTCTTTAAGATTAAGTCATTGATAATTTGGATTTGGCATCCAACAATCTGGATTCGTTTTTTTTTTAATTGACTATAAGTAGAAATCTTAGTGACCTTGACATCTGAAATGCATGGACTCCTGGATTTGTTACATAGCCACCTAAGGCTCTCCCTGCCTGAATCCAGCAGACAGCCTAATTAAACAGCAAGAGTTCCTGGAGGGGAATGTTAATGAGTCTACTTGGCAGCCAACAGTCTGTTCCCCAGATGGCGCAGGGGTTATAAATTGTCAATAGGGTAAGGGTAGAGAAAGAAATCAGGGAACATACTGAAAGACTTCTATATTACTGGAAATTTCTGAGATACAAGCTCCACCATAAAACACACACACACACACACACACACACCACTTGGCATGGATACAAAAACTACAAGTGTAATTTATTGATGGGATGGTTATTGGCTATTTCAGGAACTTTTGTCAGATTGATGACTATAAAAAATGACATAATTAAAGCCCTACTATGTTTGTAGTCTGTATTTATTATGGTCTGCCTTTTTATTTTTCCTAATGGATGGAATTTGAAGCATGAGAGTTCTTGCCTTATCAGGCCATTTCTGAATGAGCAATATCATGATGAGAAACAACCTCCAAAGTAGTCGGCGTCAAAGCAACCTCCATTAACTCTAATTAGGGATGAAAACACTCTTTCTGTTTTTGTCAAGTTTCTCTTTAATTCTTTGGTTGATTCTTAAGTTTTGAGAGTCACAATCAAGTTGAACCTTCAGTGTAGTTCAAAATTCAGTTCTAAGAACTATCCGTGGTAGGCAGACTCTAGGGGGACCCCAATAATTGTCATCTCCTAGTGTGCTTACCTTGTGTAATCGTGTTTCCATTGGTGGGGCTAGCTTGCAAATAATGGGCTATAACAAGAGATAGCACTCTCATGATCAGGTTATGTAAGACACCGTCTTGATGACTGGGGTGATGGCAGTGCCCCCTGCTGACCATAAAGAAGCAAGCTGCTATGATACTAACTGTCTATGGAGAGGGCTCAAGGCAGGAAACTACAGGTGACCTATAGAAACCGAGGTCTTCAGTTCTGTAACCACGAGGAAATTGTTTCTTCTAATAGCCACCTCTAGAAGACCACTAGTTCCAGGAAGAAATGCAGTCTGGCTAACATGGATTGCTGCCTTGTGAAACCCAGAACAGTTGGATTCGCTAAACTATGCCTGAAGTCCTGACCATAGAAACATATACATTTGTATTGTTTTAAGCCAATAAGTTTATGGTAACTTGTTTTATAGCAATATAAAACTAATGTACCATTAAAAATTATCCATTTTTTGGCCATGTTAAGGTTAATTGTATGTGTCAACTTGACTGAGCCACAGGGTGCCCAGATATTTGGTCAAACTTATTCTGGGTGTTTGTATGTGGATAATTTTGGATGAGATTAACATTTACATAGATAAACAGAGTAAAACAGATTGCCCTCCCTAATATGAGTGAGACTCATACAATCCATTGAAGGCCTACATAGAATGAAAAGGCTGACCTTCCCCCAAGTAAGGGGGGATTCTTCCTGCCTGATGGCCTTTAAAGTGGGGCATTAACTTTTTTTGCCTTTGAACCCGAATTGAAACTACATGGATCTTCATGGATCTCAAGACTGCCAGCCTTTCAACAGAAACTACTTCACTGGTTCTCCTGAGTCTCTTGGTTGTCGATTTACCCTGCAAATCTTGGGACTTGACAACCTCCATAATCATGTGAACCAATCGCTCTCTCTCTCTCTCTCTCTCTCTCTCTCTCACACACACACACACACACACACACACACACCAATTTGTTCTCTTTCTCTGGAGAATCCTGACTAATTCAGGCCACAATCATAAACAGAAATAATAATCAAATTTTCAGGTTGGAGGGGGCTGTAAACATGATTTATTAGACTTCCCCATGCTTAATCTGTGGGATTCAATAGATGGTTTGTCATTTCTAATTCAACAGGAATTGAAGTTTACAGCCTAGTCTTAGGAATTCTTCTATAAAGACCCGAAATCTGTCTTTCTCACTGGTACTAGTTTCATTAACCCACAGTAAGTACACATATTTCCCTTTTCAATATTTGAATAACTCTTAGGCATTGACTAGATTTTATCTTGTCCAAGTAAACCAATGCTACTTTCTTCCTCTTTTCCTTACAAGACATAATCTCAACATAACTCACATCCTTCCCTTATTTGTGAGGGTACATTAACTGTTATGTGCACTCAGAACTAAACATAACATTTTCAATTAGATGTGGCCATAGTAAAATATAATAGCAATATTAACTCCTTTCAACAGAATTTATACTGTTTGAGAGGCTCAGTATGTTAAAGATACTTTGCCTAGTATTTAATTGTAACATATTTTATAGATGAGCTTAATCAATGCGTCCTTTTCAATAGCTTTCTCCTTTTTCCTCTATTATAGTCCAGAATGGTAAATGTTTGATTTCTCAGCCTCCCTTGCAGCTAGGAGAGATAATCCTGGCTAATTATATATATATACACACACACATATATATATATACATATATATACACACACACACATACATACACACACACATATACACACATGCATATACATATATGTACACACACATACATATATAGGGAGAATTCTGCTAAAGATGAATCTCCTTTTGCAATAAAAAGCAAACCTCATTAGGAGAAAACCATTGTTTCCTTTCTTCTTGCCCAGAAGGCAGACAGAAGAGAAGGAAGTTTAGCAGCTATCCTGTGACAATGGAGCCACAACCACAAACAAACAAACAAAAAAATGAAAATAAGGGAGTCCCTGATGAGAGCAGTAGGCAGCTACATCAGCCCTGGAATATCTATTTCCTGTGTTCTGATTATTTGAGAAAAATCAACCTTTACTTTTAAAACTGCTATAACTTGGTTTACTGTCACTTGTAACTGAATACATTCTTACTTTACATTGTTATTTTTCTAATACAGAAACTACAGCTTGGGAAGGCAAATGGTTTGTCAAAGGCCACATATCTAGAACAAAAACCAAAAACTCCATAGTCACCTTTCCTGCCACCAATTGGTTCTGACACTTTACACAATGCTTCCACTGTCAGGGTGTACCATGAATGCTCTATTTTAAATACATCACAGAGATCATCTCAGTGTTGCGGCTATCAAAGGTGTGATTAAGAAAAACATGCTTTTCATTTTTTCTGATGATTAGCGACATTGAGCATCTTTGCATATACCTATCAGCCATCTCTGTGTCCTCTTTGGAGAAGTGTCTATTTAGGTCCTTTATCCATTTTTTAATTGGATTGTTTGGTTTTTTGGTGTTGAGTTTTCTAAGTATTTTATTAATTTTGGATATTAACTCCTTATCCTATGTATCAGAGAATATGTTCTCCCAATCTGTGGGTTGTCTTTATATTTTGTTGTAATTTTTTTAGTTTGATGTAGTCTAATTTGTTTACTTTTTCTTTTGTTTCCTTGCCTGGGGAGATATATCATATAAAACATTGCTGTGAGCAATGTCTGAGATTTTACTGCCTGTGTTTTGTTCTAGGATTGTTATGGTTTTGGGTCTAAAACTTAAGTCTTTAATCCATTTTGAATTTATTATTGTGTGTGGTATAAAAAGGTGGTCTAGTTTCATTTTTCTCCATGTATCCGTACAATTCTCCCAATACCATTTATTGAATAAACTATCTTTAGCCCATTCTATATGCTTGCTTCCTCTGTCTAATATAAATTAACTATGAAGGTGTGGGTTCATTTCTGGGCTCTCTATTCTGTTCCATTGATATATGTGTCTGTTTTCATGCCAGTACCAAGCTGTTCTGATTAATGGACTTAAAGTTTCATATTAGATAGCACGATTCCTCTGACTTTGTTCTTCTTTCTCAGGATTGCTGTTGCTATGAGGGGCCTTTTGTGGTTCCAGATAAATTTTTGAAATATTTTTTCTAGTTCTGTGAAATAAGTCGCCCTTGTGACAGCATGAATGGACCTTAAGAACATTATGCTAAGTGAAATAAGCCAGTCAGAAAAAAAGACAAATACCACGTGATTTCACTTCCATGAGGAATCTAATGAACAAACTGAACTAACAAGCAAAATAGAGACAGACTCAGAGAGAGAGCGAGAGAGCAGGGTAACAGCTACTGGAGGGGCGTGGGGTTAGGGTGTGGAAGGACTGAACGAAAAGGGAAGGACTGATGGCCATGGACAACAGTCTGGTGACTTCAGGGGTAGGAAGGTATAAAGAAATTAACTGGTAATGGAAAAATACAATGAAAGTTTTAAAACATGATATCAATAAACATATTCTCTGGTGAGTATTTAAAAAAAAGAAAGAAAAGAAACAAATGCATGCTCTGGCACCTAAGTGTCTAAAAATTAAAATAGAAACAATACTTGGCTGTAGACATATTTCATGATATTCAACTATCAAGTAAAAGATTCAATTATGATCCTAAAATTCAATTTCATAAATAAATCAAGTAACACATAAAAGATTTCTAAGACATGTCACTTCTGACCTAACCAGAACTGTCATTTTGGTCCCTCTTTTCATTACATTGCCCAGATTGACTCCTCCATAAAAGCAGTTTTCAAAATTAAATTTTTACTTTTGATGATGGCTTTGAATGAACAAACAATTTTAATTTACTGCAGCAATCACATTGAAAAAATATGATCTCACTTCTATCACAAAATAAGAAAAGGAAAGGCTTTGGGGTTCCTTCTCAACTCTTTGAGAGTGCAGTAGCGAAAGGAACAACTTTTTGCTTTCTTCCACATAGCCATTTTCTCCCTTTCCTCCTTTCTACACTAGACATGAACTCACCAATTTCATTTTAACTCTAAAAGTCATTCTCCTGGCAGATAATCCACAGTCTGAACAAATATCCTTTACCTGACATTTTTTGCCATTTTCGAAAACACACACACACACAATGTATAGCTGAAGGGAGATAAAGAATATAGCTTTCAATTCTATTTCATTTCCAACTTATCATAAAGGCACAGAAATTAAAGAACAAATCCCACCACCAAAGGCATACTAAAAGGTTGGAAGAATATTCTAAAGGTCACATTATCTTAATGAAGTGCCACTTCTTGACAACAGGGCCATGATATTGGAGTAATAGAGTCCATTTAGTGGGAAATGCTCTGTGAAATCCATGCCCTCTGCACTCTAAACAAAGACATTGTTAATTTTCTTAAAAGGTCACTCACAAATGTGTTATTTAAAACTAAGCTTTTCCCAGTTGTGAATATATGAAAGGCGAATATCAGATACAGGAATTGGGATAGACTGTAAAATGCCAGAGCTTTTCACCTATGCTTTTATCATATAACATTGTGTCTGTTATCCTTTGATCTGTATTACTTACCAACGTATTAAAGAAAAATGTATGCTAAAGATTCTAATAAGCTTTTATCTGGAACCTCTAATGCATTGAAATTTGAAAGTGAGATTGGTTAAATTAACAAAATTGTTTAATTTTTGTTTTAGTTTACATTTTTCAGGGCAGAAGTTGTATATATAAATACTTTTAAAAGACATAGCATTTATAGAAAGTAAGTTCTAAATATTAAAACACCCCCATGTCATATTATTCAAGTACATTCTCAGTAAATATTTAAAGAGTATAATTATTACAGACCTATCAAAAACCAGAGAAGGGAAAACAGATACTTTATTCATCAAAGTCCCTAACTAAACAACCATTGTCACATTGCTAAAAAAAAAATACATTTTTTGTTTGTTTTCATAAAATTCATTTAGCATTGGTAGATTAAAAGGTTAAAACAACCAATTCACACTTCTATTTAATTTTTTGGAATAAAATTATAAAGTATAGACAAGGAATAATCTTGTAGTAATAATATGATAAAGGCAGTATTTTAAAACTTGAAAAATAAGAGGTCTATTTAATACTTAAGAGCTGGAAAACTTGTAACATGAGAAATTTTTAAAAAGTCATCTTTAATACTTATTTGCTATAATCATGAACATAAATCTCAGCTGGATTAAAGAGTACTGTATATAAAATTATAAAAATATTTTAATCAATAGCCCACAGAGAAAAATATTAAAAAGAAAATATATATATTTATGCATAAATAAATATGGACTAGAATATATACAAAATGGAGTATAAAAGGAAGATAACAAAATACATTAAAAATGGATAGATTTGATATATCGAAATTTTTCTACATGCCGTAAAATATAAGCAAAATTAAAAGTCAAATAAGATTAGATAAAATTCATAGTAAAGTTGATGAACAAGAGATTATTGTTGGGTATTGAGAACTTTCATAGAATCATAAGGAAAAAAAGAACAAGAAACCACTATTAAGACATTTCATTCAAACAGACAATTCACAAAACAATGAGAAAACCTACATATGGAGAAATGTTCAACTTTACTAGTAAATCAAAAATGAAAATATAACAAATCAAACACACTGAATTTAAAAATCATAGAAAACATTTGGGTAAAGATAGCAGGATGAACATACGCTACTACACTCTTTCTTCTTAAAATCCCATTGAAATAAGAGAAAATATCAGTGAAAAAGCAATAACAACAACAAAAAAGAAACTGGGAAAACAATGGTAAGAAATAATAGCATTTATAGATCTGACATCTTGCAAAAAGTTTGATTCAATTGGATTTACAGAGGAAAAAACCTTATACGGTCTCAATAGATTGACGCTTTTAGCATTATAAAATATAATTCGTTTCTAGAAATATTTCTATGATCACATACTTATCTGTTTTTTATACGTATTATGTCTCTCTTTTGCTTGCTGTTTATATGGAATATATTTTCCATACTTTTACTGACAACTTGGTGTCTCTGTGTCTTTGAATCTAAAGTGTCTCTCAAGGACCTTAATAACATCATGCTAAGTGAAATAAGTAAGTCAGAAAAAGCAAAGAACCGTATGATTTCACTCATAGGTGGGACATAACACTGAAATTCAGAGACAGACAGACAACAGTGGGGCCAGAGGGAAAGGGGTGGGGAGTAATAAAGGGTAAAGGGGGCCACACATACAGTGACAGGAGATCGTTTGACCTTTAGGTGGTGGGCACACAATGCAGTACACAGATCACGTGTCACAGGGACATCCACCTGAAACCTACATGACCGTATGAACCAGTGTCACCTCAGTAAATTAAATAAAAATAAAGTGTCTCTCTTGTAGAGAGCTTGTACTTGGATCATTTTTTAAAATCTATTTCTTCAGGTTTTACACTTTGACTAAAGCGTTGAAACTATTTAGATTTAATGTCATCAAAGTATGATCTGTCTGACATTTTATATGTGTGTGTATGTAGGTGTGTGTATACATGTGATACATATGATATATATATCCTAATTCCCTTCAATCTTAGATTTCCAAGCAAAAGATTAAAGGTATGGTTTGCATTGTGCTTATTGCTTATAGTAAAGTACAAGAAGAAAGAAACACATTTTTAAACAAAAAGCAAACATACTTTGATGATTCCGTTTGCAAAAAAAAATCTAAAATTAAGGAACTTACTGTTAGAAAAGCATGTATGTTCTACAGAAAAAAGCAAGAGTCTGGCCGTATGATTTTATGCTAATGCTTTTATGCTTATTATGCTTTTACCTTAGAATGATCTAAATCTTTCCTCTTTTGTCTGGATGCATTGTAATCTTTTGCTGAAAACAGTATATTTTAAATAGTATAATATGGCAACTTTGGAAAACTGGGTTTTGCTGTTGCTGTTTGTTTAAGACTTCCCTAAATTTATAAAGTCTATATGCCTTGTCATGTGTAGCCACTGAAATGTCTGCTTGGTTAGCTTACTGGTCATCTGATGGTTACAGAGAAATTTCTTAAGTACCTGGAGCTAAGAAGTCTTCCAGATCCAGCAAAGGGGCTGTATGTGCATGTCAGGTCATGTCTTTAACACACAGGGAGGCAGTTTACAAGGTTGACTTTACCTTCAGTCCCTGCTTACATAGTAGCTCAAAAAACGTAGAAGTGAAAAGCTTGTGTTTCTCAGGTCTTTCCTTCATGTGCACACACTCCTACACATGTGCATGAACTTCTAAGTTCCCAGGAACATGTCAGAGCTTCCCAAAGCCTTCAATCTCATTCTCCGTATTTTCTTTTAACTTTTTAAATCAGCCTTTTGCTTCCCCAATCCTTATTGTCTTCTTGGGCAACTTTGATATTAAACAATTGCCACTGATTGTTTCTGGACAATATTCACACATAAAAAGTGAATTTATTATTTAATTGCACTCAGAGCTTGTGCAGCAATATCTGAGTGCAGTTAAATAAAGGCATACCCTGGCAATGCAGGTTTCCAGTGATAGCAAGAAGTAGCAAATAATGACAATTCTGTGAAAATGTTGCCTTTGCAAGCTCAACAACAAGTCTTTTCCCTCTAGTGACAACTAGGTTGCTGGCTTCCACTGTGTTTGCAGAGATGATTGTTTTCCAGGTTACCACAGTGCTAGGGGAAAGGGGATGAAAACATGTCAAATGGAAACGCCATAAAACTTGATAATGCTACTGAAATTCAGCTGTTTTTCTTGAATACATATTCCTTGGATTATCGCAAGCATTGAGATATTTTCCGAGTTCTCAAAAAGTTGATTTTGGCATTTTCTATATTGTGTGTATTGTTCTTATGGAGAAACAAATTTTTGGAGGTCTTTACTCTCCTGCTCCCACTAGGAGGCTTTTCTTTTTGGGGAACAAATGCAAAGTCAGTTCTCCAGTGGAGAAGGCTTTGAGGTAAAGAGCTTCACCGGTGCTTAGATCAACCACTATGCATCTAAGACCTACATTTATAAATGTGGAAAATATCAATATGAAGAAAATTAAAAGTATAGAAAGCTTAATTATGATAAAGAAATGAGCTGACAGACACTCGAGAAAACAAGGATAGCAGAATCATTGCTGCCCAGTGGCGTGGCATCATGAGGATTTTGTTAGGAATTCAGCATCTCCAGCCCCGCCTCAGACCTACTGAATCAGAGCCTGCATTTGACAAATTCCCTCTGTGACATGTGTACAAGAATGTTTAAGAAGCACTGACCTAGAGAACAGAGGACAACTCTTAAAAATCACCTTAAAGTGGTTTAAATATAATATTGTATTCCTCCACCTCCCCAAAAAGCAAGATTATACAAACAAAGCAGACAAACTTTGATTCTGCAAACTAAATATATATATATATTTTTTTTTTCAAACAGAGAAAAAAGAATATAAACAAAATAATAGATGGAAGATACTTGAGTTTGTTATATTTCTGTACATTTTTTGAAGCATGGACTGAATGTCTTTTGTTTTGGACTATCTTCAAGGACATTTAAATAATAAGAAGCCTTGGAATATAGTGCTTCTCTCCAGAGCAAAGGCCAGTGTGCTTATAGCCTTGGAAGAGAGAGATGGTGTTTACCTCTGGAACAGAAGGTAGTCATGCTTCATGCCTACTGTAAATGATTACGGTTCTCTAAGCTCAGGGTTTCTCTCTCATACCATCTGAGTAGCCACCCCATGGGGTTCAGAGGCAAGGGAGCAGACACAAGCATAGTGAAGCCCATGCGACCTGCTATGCTATGAATAATACATTTATTTTTTGCTAACACAAAAGTCTTACGTATTCCACTAGTATCCACGAAACTGTGGCAGGCTAACTTGCCTGCAAGGAGGTTAAAATCAAACCTTTATCAGTGTTTGACAATAATAAAATAGTAATCTAAAATCAAATATATCAAGGAGCTCTCTCCCTATGTTAGGAAAAATGATCATTGAAAGACAATATAAAATAAAGTTGCAGGATTCCAAAGATAGGATGGGAATACTAGGAGATAACAAGCACAGTGGAGGAGAGAAGAAAATATGAATTAACAGAAAGAAAATTTATTGAAAAGGGCATTTGTGTATTCAGATGGGGTATTCATGGAGAGTGCTATACAGTATGAAAACAAGGTGGACAATTATAAGTTCAAATGAAAAGAGAAAATTCTAAAGGTTTTTATGGAAAAACAGATTTTCTACAAAGAAACAAGAACCAAACAACTTTTTTTGAGGTCTTATCAGCAAATTTTTATGTTAGAAGATAAGGTCTGCAGTGTTGGCATTCAATGGGGAAAATAGAATGAAAACTGAAAATTCTATAAATGAAGGAAAAATAATCTCCAATACTGAAAAAAAAAAGAACATTTACCCCTTGACCTTATGAGACTAGAATAACTCAAAGAGAAACTCCACCAAAATAAAAACAACAAAGAGAACAATTTAGACCAGTGATTTTCAATGGGTATGCTGCAAGAATTTTTAAAACTTGCAATGCCTGACTATTTAGTAAGGGAACTGACCTCTTTTTCATTAGATTTTCAAATTAAAAAAAAAAAATGACAACAGCCAACACGACAATAGCTGTTTGGTGTGAATGAATCAAAATTATACCTATTTTTTTCAGATTGGCAAAAAATATGTATAATTTGATGTGCTGTAGAATTTTAGTAATTAGTTTATGTGTCCCATAAAATGAAAAAGGTCGAAAATCTCTGATTTAGATGATAAGAAGCAGTTAACAACTGAGTAAGACCCAAAAAGGAAAGATGGTAGAAATTAAAACCTGCTCAACTTTGATATGTTTAAGATTTTCTATCAGTATTTTATATGGATCCAATCAATGTACCTGGTCCTACATTTAGGTCTAAGCAACATGGTCCTATAATTATATAAATAGTACTGTAAAGTCTCTTAATCATTACTTAAAATAGTTGAATAGACAGCCTACTAATTTTTTCTATTTAAAAGGTCTAAAATGACAGAAACATGACATCTAATTTTATATTAGGGTATTTTTAGAAACCCAAAATATCTAAAGCTATCATACAGTAGACAAATTCCTTTAAAATCATCAAGATTGTATCAATTTGCCACTTGGCACATCATCAAGTGAAACCAGAAATTCATCCCTTTATAAGTACCCAGAAATGCCAGATTTTATGTTCTAAAAGCCACCAGTGACAAACTCATGCAGCTCATTTTCTAGGCTTCAGTATTGTATGGATGTTGATGAATGTTTTAATTGAGGCAGTTTATGTGGGGTTTTTTTTGTTTGTTTGTTTTGTGGCAGCTCAAAACTTTCATGATTAATGAAATTACCACAAAGGAAAGAGTCGCAGTGCCTCCTCCTAAAACACAAGATAGGTAATGTGATAGAGAAGAACTGCATTTATGCCTAAATATTTGAACAAATACGAGGTAACAACAGAGGCCAATACACAGAACGGCAGGATGGTCTCAGACTAAAGATGAGGAAGAGACGGATTGCATGTACTAATTTTTTTCCTCTCTAAACATTTGATTCCTCTTCACAATGTTATATTAAACCTAAAATGGATTTTTTTTAAAAAAACCTCTTTTTGAAGCAACTGTAAAAAGAGAGTGCATCCCTTGCCACCAATTCATATGTAGGGATCTATAGCCTATATGTGAACACAAGCTGCAAAGAAATTAACCATAGCTATGATGTCACTGAGTAGACATTTAAAGAAAATGCACAGAAACTACACTTTTCAGGATATGCATCTCTTTTTATTTTAAAACGATGCCTGCCTAAGTGTCATACATGAACGAAAGTTCATTGAAACTCACTAAATAAAGGAATTACAATTCTGGCCCTGAGATTGCCTTCCAAGTGTCTTAACATAATTCCAAAGACCTCAAAGATCCCTGCAACCTATGATTATTTAGAGAGGGTTTAGAGAAGAACAGAAAGAGTGCTCTGATGAAAAGTTTATGGCATTTTACAAACATATTTCCTGGAAACAGCAAATGTTGAACATGGTTTCCTCAGCCTCTAGATATAAAATGTAGATTTTTATCATCCTCCAACATCTTAGAGGTGCCAAAAGTATTAATTATACTGGATATATTTTGCAAAATCTTGAGGATGAGAGGTGCCGAATGAAATAGAGTAGACTCAAAAATGTTGTTGTTAATAATGTATTCCTGCCATTAGACCCAGAAAACATAGCATCAGCATGAACAGTGAATTTTCAGATTGAAAGTGCTACATGCACGATATGCAAAATATCAATAATAATGTATTCCAAGAGGCAGTTGTAGAAAATAAGGCCATTACATGAATAAAAAGCAACTTCTCAGGCTGACAGAAAAATTAAGGTGGGCAAGAGAGAATGAATAAAAATGCACCGTAAATATGAAGTGGCATGTGGACCGTGTATCTACAGTTACCTGGTGTGTGCTCGGGCATGACCATTTCCTGGGCCCTGCGTTGATGCAAGTTTTTAATATGGGGTTCTGCATCTCTTAGTTCAGAATTAATATTGTATATCTTGAAAATACAGAAGAATGTACACCCTACATGGAGACTGAGTATTTTGCTGCGGACTTAACTAGAAACAGACAGTAAAGAATTTTATAAATACATGATTTTATTTTATATTTATATATAACTTCACAGTTTACAAAACAGTTTCAAATTTATTCTTGCAAATGATCCTGGTAGTAATATACTATGGTAGATGGAAAAGAGAGTATTATTGTTTTACAGGTGTAAAATGGTAGAGAAAATGCTACCAAGTTTAGAAGTGGGGGTTGAGATGAGGCATAGAGAAGAACAGAGCAGGTCTCCTGATTTATCATCTGTAGCATTTGTCTCGATACCCCACGCCCACCCTGGAGAAACAGCAACCTGAAGTCTACTGCCATGAGGCCAGAAGTACTTTAAGAGAGGCGCACTTACAAGTCTCATCCTTCATTCCACTTTATATCAAGCACTCTGCTAAATTCTGGAAATATGAGGAAAAACCACACAAAAACATGGCCATGTTTTCTTGAAAGTTACTAATTAGTTAGGAGAGAAACAGGAGTGAATGGTATTATTCTGCTAATTGATGGGTTGCTCAGGTTTGGGTATTTGGAGGGACAATGGGTCCAGTTTGCTCAAAAACGGTACATGGAAAGAGTAGTTTGGTAATAAATCATTATAAATTAAGGCTTGGACATGTTGATTTAGGAGTCTTTAAGATATCCAAATGAAGCCCGGCTGGTGTAGCTCAGTGGATTGAACGCGGGCTGGGAACCAGAGGGTCCCAGTTCGATTCCCAGTTGGGGCACATGCCTGGGTTGCTGACCAGGTCCCCAATGAGGGCCATGGGAGAGGAAACCATACATTGCTCTTTCTCCCTCCCTTCTCCTCTCTCTGAAAATAAATAAGATAAAATCTTAAAAAAAAGATAACCAAATGAAGATTTAAGTAAGCAGATTGACATAGATCTACTGCTCATGAAGAGGGATCTAGGCTAGAATTAAATGTGCGTGTATTCACAAGTGTGCATATTTTTATAAGTGCAAGATCTCTATATCTTTGTGAAGCAATACTATAGAGTCTGTACTGTTTGTTAGTAGGAAGTTTAGGTATAATCTTGCACAAATTTGTGAAACTATAAAACTAAAGGTATGAAAGAAATGCATGAATAAATACATGAACAAGAAGGTATGTTCATATACCAAAGCCAGGTTATTTAAATGGAAGAGGTATGGAAAAATGGAACATCGCTCCCTGTTCCACACTCAACTCTTGGTACTCAGTAAACATTTCATGCATAGAACTTCCGCAGTTTAGTGCACCATAAGCTGTTTTATTCTGCTTCACCTCTCCAGTCAGTTTAAAACTAGCAAAATAATGGTAAATTGTGAAAATACTCAAGCACAAAGAATACAAAGTAGAACAGCATGTTACTTTTTATGATTCATGACATTCAACTATAAAAAAGTCCACATGAAAAATATGTCACATTTAAAATGAAAAACCTAAAAACTCTATGTAATTCCTTTCAACATTTATAATAATATACTACTATATTATTATACTACTATATCTGTGTGAAAGAAAGATTATTTTTTTCTTTCTTTAACATGAACATTCAGTATTTTCCTTGGCCAGGAAAAGAATGGTTCCTAGCCCACAATGGCACATGATCTCACAATGTGAAGAATTCAACTAACAGCGACTTGTCTGTTTGTTTCGACTAGAAGCATATGACTGTCAGCTGTGTGTCGAATAACCTATGTTCTGGGTTGGGCAATCCCAGTTTTCCTGTCTTGTCCCCAAACAATTATTAATAGCACACTTTTGCTTTCAAAAGTATCCAAGTATGCCTGGCAAATTATTTGGTCACCACATAGGGCAAACAAAAAAAAAGAAAGAAAATTCCTCAGTTCCTGAATCCAGATATTCTGAGTCATCAGTCATTCAATTGGGGGCCATCAGTCTGTTTCTTTTGAAAGGTCTACAAGTGCTTCCGATGTGCACTCCTTGTTAAGAACCACCGATCTGAAGTTCATCAAGAGCTATAAGAAATAATCTAAAACACACTTAGTGGCAGATTCAAAGGCTGAGTTTCCAGAAATCACAAGGACAACTTGGTAGCTAATCCCAAAGTAGGAGTTTTGTGCTATCTTTAGGGATGCTTTGAGGATACACAGGGATATTACCTTATCAAATGTCTAAACTAGAAGTTGTGAAGAGTGCCCTAGGTGTGACCACATAGGAGGGTGTTGGTCATAATAATATGGTTCAGACAATCAACTTATTGCTTTGGAAATATTGATTCTTATTTAAAATGTCAATAATCTCAATTTTTCTTATTTATTTTCTCATTACAGAGATGGTTATTAAAATAATTCTATGTTAATAACATTATTAACCTTTTTATTTTTAAAGGATTCTTTTGTTTTTCAAGAATAAAAATATGCAAGTATTATTTAATATCCTTCTCACTAAATCTTAAAAAATGTTAAGTATTCTACTTCGTGTTTTTATTTAAAGACAGTATCATAGTATGTATTGACTTTTGCTCTAAACAAAAATCTGGGTCCAGAGTTTCATTTACAGAAAATCAAACCCCCTTGTCTGCTTTCTTCTCATCTGAGAGCAGCCTCTTTTCTAAAATAAAAATCTATAGGCTCGATTAATCAGTTATCTAGGGTTAGAAGGTTACACTAAGAAACGTTTATTTGGACTTCACCCTCTCTGTCATCCTTAGGTTTTTCTCCCAGGTAGCAAAGCTTCATTTAGTCCTACAATCTGATCTGATTTGGTCACTCTGCCTAGCATCCCAAGGGGTCTTTCAGGCATGTATGCATATACCCCGGCCTGCTTAAACAAGCTCTTTGCAGACCCACCCAAACATCACTGTTTGGTTGCCCATTAGACCTAAGGTGTACTTACCAAAATACAGACTACCTTGAAATAATGGACCTATAAGAGGAATTAAGCCATCTGGGCAGGGAATTCCAGATACCTCAGATACCTCAGATACCTCAGAGCTTGGTTTTGAGGTGAGAAAACAAGTTCCAGGTGGGCCCAGTTAGAGAGGAATCACTTGTCCATGAACCCAGGTAACCTTGTACGTCTTGACATAGGCCATGCAGGCAAGGCTTACCTCCACTCAGCTGATCTGTCTTGGCTGAACACCCTGTGATTCTCTGACAACTTAAAAGCATAGGCTTCTGAGGAGATGCTAAAAAGGCCATTTCCCCCCATCTCCCTGTCTTCCAGGAATGCTGTCATTAGACAATTTCTTATCATTTCCTGGGTTCTGCTGTGATAGGAAGCTTTCTCTGCCCGCATCCCCTTCCACTGACTACATAGCTGCAGGCTATAAACTGCATAGAAGCAGCACATTAGCAACAAGGCGCCCCAACTCTCACCCAGAGTCTCCACATCACCCAGCCCCTGTGGTTTCGGTGTCTTCCTGGGGGCAAGGCAGGTGAGGGGCTCGCACCTTGCTGATAGTAAATGCTGTAAATTAATGTTTTCTTACATTAAAGATTTTTACTAGAACACTTAGAATTCCTCTTTAAGTTTCTTAAACCTGATTAACAAAGAGGTATTCAAAACTGAAAAACTAATTTTACAAATTCTACACAGTGGTAATTGTAAATCAATGATTCTTATCTTAAAGAAAGAAGTAAGCTATTTTAACTCTTTGCCCTTGGGTACACAAAAACTACAATCCCATCGAATCTACCCTGAAGCCTTTTGCTTTTATTTTTGGTTCCTATCTTATCATTTGCTAGCCTACATGATACATAACTGTCAAAGTCAGTGCCTATATTTCAAATCAGTTGCCTTGTTGTGAAATACATTTATAGAAATCAATTTTAAGATTAAAAGCACAGTATTAGGATATAGTTTAATTTTCAGGAAAGTAACAAAATTTGTATATAAGCAACTTGTACACAAAGGTCATACCTATAACAGAAACTTAATGAACTGAAGTACCATTCTCCTTAAAGATATATTTTTAAATCAGTAAAAAGCACAGCCAGCAGCAAACATCTTATTAAACAACAAGTGTGCAAATGCAAAAGGCAGAAGCCTCTAGGGCCATGTTAATTATCTCAGGGTCAGAGGCATTAAGAAGACTGTCTGGCAGTTTCTAAGGCAGTCAGATGGCAGTGTCAACACACAAGCGTCCCCAAGGTCTTGCAGTTACAGCACTGTCATATTTCAAATGACAGGTAATACTTATGAACACGCTGGCACTAACCTCCTCAATTATAGTCAATGTCAACGCTTTGTGATGGGAGGAACTACTGATTTCTCACATATCTATTGCCCAACAAAAAGTACTTCGTTAAAGTGTTTAAAGCATCTATTGCAAGATGATAAAGAAATCTTTGAAATCTCACACAAAGATTCTTTGGGAGCTTTTCCTCTTGAGGGAAAAACATACATTTTCATTTATAATGAGGATCATTTTTTGTGGCATTTGTACCAGAAGGAAACCTCAGAGCAGTGTAATGGGTTTGAATTTCATTCTTCTTGTCTACAGTCACTTTATCACAGGGTATTTCAGGCTAAATTTATTTCATTTTTCAATAAGGTCATCATATTAATTATATTGAATTACAAATACACACTTATGTAAGTTGGTATTAGTTCACCAAATTACATTTTTCCTATATTTTACTAAGATGACATTTTTCTGACTTCAGTTTGCAAATATTTGTAAACAATGTCTGGCTCTGTCAACACCCACTCTTCCTAGATTTACTTTTACTTGGGCGCCTCCTAATAGACTGCAGAAGACCACTTGGATGCCAGTGTGAGGTTTTAGTAAACCATACGTGGCACAACCTTTGACAAGAAGTCAGAAGGATCAAGCTTAGTATCCAAACTTTTAAAATGATAAATGAGAGATTGAGTTCTAGTGGGAATTTTAGCTTTGCCTGAATGGACGTTGTTCAGGGAAACAGTTGGCCAAAGGAGAGAGACAGGGGGAAAGAGACACCCATGGTCTCTGCTCTGGGGAGGCTGAAGTGTTACGAGAGTTGTAAAGCTTTGGATTAGCAGGGTTTCCACTAGTCATCCGTCACCCTTCATAAACAGTTCTCAACCATGGCTCTGCAGATCATGGGTAGGCTTCACAAGATGAGAATAATTTATAATTGCACACAAATTTTGATTTCATATATGTGTGCCTATTTTTCTGGGAAGGGTGTATAATGTTCACCTACTTCTTAAAGGAATCTGTAACTCCACAATTTAAACCATTAAAATATACAGTCTGTGGGACTTCTTATTTCCTATAAATATCCATTTATAAATAGAAAACATGTTGAACACAATGTTTCCTATTTGAAAACAATAGAAATGCATTGAAAAGACTCCTTTAAGACACAACTAAGACTTTTCATTTAATTTGCAAATAACAGAATTAAATATTAACTTTTACTTTTATAATTTTTTCTGACAAAAATGTTGAAAGGTGAATTAGTTAAGTATATAACAGATAAATATTAACAATATTTTAGTATAATAATTATTAGATTTAGATTCTAAATATACGTGTTTTGGATGATTTATCTTACACATTTTAAACTTATTTAGGGAATTCCTCAACATTTTTTTAGTCATAGAAGAAATTCTGCCCTGGCCAGTGTGGCTCAGTTGGTTTGGTGTCATCCTGCAAATCTAAAGGTCGCAGGTTTGCAGGTTTGATTCCCATCCAGGGCTCTTGCCCTGGTTGCTGGTTCAGTCCCCAGTCGTGGTGTGTAGAAGAGGCAACCAACTGATGTTTCTCTCTCACATCAGTGCTTTCTACTTCTCTTTCTCCCTCCCTTCCCCTCTCTCTGGAATCAATAAAAAAATAAATAAAATTTAAAAAGTATATAGAAGACATTCTAATTGTTTTAAATGTGTCTTTTTTTAGATTATAGGGAAAACATTGAATTTCTAAGGTAGACTTTTCATGAGGATCTTTAATAATATTTACTCATTCATTTGAAATGTCTGAAACGTAGGTCTGAATTAATGTACCTCATACAATTACTCCTGGCCATGAGAAAATAATGCAAAATTAGCTTCCAAATTCAGTTCTGTCAAGGACATGTTAAGAATCTTAATCTTTGTTTCAATTCTAAGTCAAAAGTATAACAATTATCCCTAGGCAAGGATTTAGAGATTTTCATGTTTTAAAGTGAGTAAAAATACAACAAAAAGAGGGAAATTAATCATAGCAGTCTATCTGCTATTTTGGTATAAGTGTTTATACTGTGTGATACATGTTTTAGACCAACTTCCTCAGAGTGAAATATGCCTTCAAAAGTGTTTTGGTTTGTTGAAGCAGAAGGAATAGTGACTCAAACATGTCAAGTAGGGGGACGAGGAACCCCTCGCCTTGTTTACTGTTGATTGGCATAAGGAAGATTTGTTAAGTGATAGCTGCTCCGTTGCTCATAGGGAGTGACTCACTTCCTGGTTGCACAATTCCTGAAGATTAATTTCAGCCTCTAGCTCACATGACCTTGCTCATACTGACTTGGGTTGCATTCTTACAGGTGAATAATTCCAGATATACTTTTAGGTCAGTTCCACCTAGATACAAGATAAAGGATTTAAAAACAGACAAACAGAATCCACTTTCGTTTAGCTGGGTGTTTAAACTAAGGGCCTGCTCTGTCCTGGGAACTTAAGAACAACCATTTGCCATTTCAAGGCATTGCACAAGAAGCTGGGACAGTGCCAAAGATACAAAATTCTAGGTAAGGGCAGCAAGGGACAATAAGGGACACTATATTCAGGCTGTGATAACTTTCAACAGCCTGTACCTTCTATTGATGAAATAAAGACAGTGTGACACCAAAAAATTTGGAGATCATAATGAATGTTCAAGTTATTTTAAGTTGGAATTAACATAGTCTTGATATTATCAGAACTAAGTTTTTTATTTATAGTTAAGCATCTTGTCACATAGCCCTTTTCAACTGAACTGATTATATTACATAAAACAATATATTGTTTTTTTTTTCTTAAAGGTTTTTACTTGGTAAAAAAAATGTGGATGATGAATTTGCAATTTTATCTGGGATGAGATTTCACATTTTATACAGTGTATCTTCAACTGTGCTGCTTTGGATCTGGGACCATTTAAGACAGTACTGGTATGTAATTTCATTTTTCACCCACTGGCACGATTTCAATTTTTATTGGATATATTGGCACCTGCTATTTTTGAAGGCAACACATATTCAATGAACAAATAAAGCTTCTGTTTCATGGAGAAGTGGGATATGTGTGTATGTATCTATGTTTGCATGTGTGTGTGCATGCATACACGTGTATATGTATGAAGGATGGCAAAGTGTTAACATTTTTTCCAAGGGTAGGTAGCACTTGAGGAAATAAAGAATATACAAATCCAAACACTTCAAATCCACCACTATCCTTCACTGAATTAGATGGCAGAAACAACGCTGAAGAGTGGAGATTCCCATTGTGGTCACTGCCATGTGCAAAGGATCCCACAAAGGAGGGACAGAGAGAGAAGACTGAAGGCCAGTTTCAGCCTGCGGAAACCGTAGTTAGCCAGGTTCACACGTTTGTAAAATGACCCATTGGGATCTCTGTAGTTGTGCTCCCCAGTGCACCAGAGCTGCCCCCACTCCTTAATGTTGTGTATGCAGCCTCATTCTTTACTTGAGTCACCTTGTGCATGAAGGCATTGAAGTTTGATACCCCTGCTAGGCAGTCTCTCCCCCTTACTTTAAATCACAGATGGTTTCCATCTTTAACAGGAAGATACACTTTCCCACTGGGTCAGCAATTTCAACTTTCTGAATATACACTTTCTGTCCTCCTTCCTACTTGTGTCCAAATAATGATCTCTTGGCTATTCTTCAAAAGATTCACTGGCCTCTGAGATACTTAGTATATAACAGAATATGCCTAGAAGTGTGCATTTTCTCATAAATGTTGCCTACAACTTTATAAGCCCATTTAATCGGCAGAATCAAATTTTTCTTCAGTAGATAAATATTTTCTTCTTTTGTTAATTTAAGAATTCACTTCTCAGAATGGTTAAGGGGAGAGAAAATCAAGATGAGGGTAAATACAGACAGACTTGAATTTTTCCCTAAACTTTTCAGATTCTATTTTTTTCCTATTAAAAGAAATACATCTAGTGTCTTCTATTAAAATATTTTTGACATCTTATGCACTCTACATTTATGATTCTTTCCTTTCTGTATTTGAAGGTGTTTCATGAATCAGTTTGGAAATATATAGTCAAAAACTTTCAGAAAGTTTCCATAACAACAGCGTTTGCCAAAGTTGTACTTTGTAAATACTTCACTTTATACACACTATGATGTTATTGGGTATACATTATTACCTCTTTCTCACTGATGAAGAAATAGAATCAGAGAGGTCATATAACTTGGCAAAGATCACATGGTTAGGATACAGTAGAGCTAGGATTTGTACATGTTGGATTTACTTTTCATTCTTTAATTTTATTGTTGTTCAAGTACAGTTGTCTACCTTTTAACTCCACCTCCTCACCTCACCCCAGCCATCCCCACCTCCCTCCCGTGATTCCACTACTCCTTGGTTTTGTCTATGTGTCCTTTATAGTTGTTCCTGAAAACCTTCACCCTTTTCCCCCCATTATACCCTCCCACCCCTCCTCTGGTTACTGTCCGTTTGTTCTTAATTTCAGTGTCTATGATTATATTTTGCTTGCTTGTTGGTTTTGGTGATTAGGTTCCACTTAAAGGTGAGATCATTTGGTATTTGCCTTTCACTGCCTGGCTTATTTCATTTAGCATAATGTCCTCCAGTTCCATCCATGCTGTTGCAAAGGGTAGGAGCTCCTTCTTCCTTTCTGCTGCTTAGTATTCCACTGTGTAAATGTACCAGAGTTTATTGATCCACTCATTTACTGATGGGCACTTAGGTTGCTTCCACCACTTGGCTATTGTAAATTCTGCTGCTATGAACATTGGGGTGCATAGGTTCATTTGGATTGGTGTTTCAGGGTTCTTAGGATATAATCCCAGCAATGGAATTGATGGATCAAAAGGCAGTTCCATTTTTAGTTTTCTGAAGAAATTCCATACTAATTTCCATAGTGGCTGCACCAGTCTGCAATCCCTCCAACAGTGCACTAGGGTTCCCTTTTCTCCACAACCTCTCCAACACTTGTTGTTTGTTAATTTGTTTATGATGGCCATTATTACTGGTGTGAAGCAGAATCTCATTGTGGTTTTAATTTGTATCTCTCTGATGGCTAGTAATGTTGAGTATCTTTTCATATGTATCTGGGCCCTTCGTATGTCCTCCTTAGAGAAGTGTCTGTTCAAGTCCTTTGCTCATTTTTTAATTGGGTTCTTTTTCTTCCTAGAGTGGAGTTGTGTGAGTTCTTATACATTTTGGAGATCAAACTCTTGTCTGAGGTATCACTGGCAAATATGTTTTTCCATACAGTTGGTTCTCTTTTCATTTTAATGCTGTTTTCTTTAGCTGTGCAGAAGCTTTTTATTTTGATGAGATCCCATTGTTTATTCTTTCCTTTATAACCCTTGCTCTAGGGGACCTATCAGTGAAAATATTG
>PVJI01003728.1:0-119196 GCA_004026765.1 Micronycteris hirsuta | reverse complement strand
TACAAATTTGTTTATATTTAGAAGGTCCATTCAACATGTTTATTAACCCTCAAAATTAAATGATGTTCTGTGTACTCACTATCAAGGTATTGATATATACTATTCACAACAATTTCAATGGAAATACCTAATAAATAATCATTATACGAAGCCATTTATATTTCATTAAGATTAATGAAAATGTTATTGGCAAATAATATATATTATACAAAGTATGTATGTATGAAAGTTTATATATATATATATATATATATATATATATATATATATATATATATGTATACATTTAGCTGTGGCTGATGTGGCACAGTGTATTGAGTGCTGGCCTATAAACTAAATGGTCACCGGTTTGATTTCCAAACAGGGCGCATGCCTGGGTTGCAGGCCAGGTCCCCAGTAGGGGGTGCACATGAGGCAACCACACACTGATGTATCTCTCTTCCTTTTTCCCTCTCTTCCCCTCTTTCTAAAAATAAATAAGTAAAATCTTTAAAAAAATGACTACAATAAAAAAGATGATATTTATTTTAATCTATATATTAATTTTAATTATTTTAAGTCTATGTTTAAAATGAATATTTATTGGAAAGGAGATGTGTAATGAAAGTGATTATATTTTTTCTTAATATTGGCTAATAATTCAAACATATTTGTATATTATTGGTGATTCATTCACTGAAGATATGTTTGTTGTTCTTATTTGTTATTAAAAGTATTTATAGTTTTAGAGAGAGAAAAATAAAGAGTTTGTTGTTCCATTTTTTAAATGCATTTATTGGTTGATTTTTATATATGGCCTGACCGGGGATTGAACCCCCAACCTTGGCTTATGGGGACAATGCTCTAATCAGGGCTGCTGTTCTTAAATAACTATATTTTCCTCCCTTTTCTTGTTAGGTAAAATGTTAATGGTTTCCTGTAACTAAATCCAACTTTCACAGGCTTACACACAGAAAATGTAACACTCTGGGGAAAAAAAATAAAGGAATCACAGTTGATTAATACTAATTGTCTTTAACTGTACTCCACAAGCTATGAAAGCAAATTTCTTCTTTTCCTAGGCAATTGATTTTCTAACAGATTTCCAAAGAAAATGCAGAATGACGTTTTTGCCTTTAGAGGAAGTATATTTGCATGAAAGTGAGCATACAGATATAGTGCTTGGTTAATTGGTTCAAAATGAACACATCCAGGACTCAGATAAATAACAGAACATTACTAGCACTGAAGGAAA
The DNA here is from genome assembly GCA_004026765.1 of Micronycteris hirsuta. Classification (NCBI taxonomy): domain Eukaryota; kingdom Metazoa; phylum Chordata; class Mammalia; order Chiroptera; family Phyllostomidae; genus Micronycteris; species Micronycteris hirsuta. Next base: position 117,962 of record PVJI01003728.1, on the reverse strand, counting down.
CAGTACATGTAAGGGTTATCACCATCCTGCTAACATCATAGAACAGCGTTTTCTTTCTTTGTCTGTCTTACACAAATGGAATCATATGATATGTGTACTTTTGTGTCTCTCTTTGCTCAATAATATGTGTATGTTTCTGAGAGTAATCCAGATTTTTAAGTAGTGGTGATTTTAATTTTTATTGTTTTATGCTACCCTATTATGTAAATATACCACTATTTATCCATTCCAATATTAATGTGCATTTTGGCAATTTTCAAGTTTGAGCAATTGTAATTAGTTCTATTTCTGAGCATTCTAGAATATTTATTTTTCTAAAAGCAAGTCACATTGTCCAAACCAGAATTGATGTTAGATGAATATATACAAAAGGTTAAATATTAAGAAGAATGATTCACAAAGAACTACCAAAATACCAAATACCAAACATTTACTATGCTTTTGATAGGCAAGATGAATAATATATGCATACACACACACACACACACACATATATATATATATATATATATATATGTTACAATGAATATTATTTGTTGGTGTATATATATATTATACATATTACAATTACATATATCTAACTTTAAAACTATTAAGTAAATGATAATTTCTATGTTAAATATTACATTGACATCAAATAGCAATGGTTCCTGTCTAATATCTACATATTTCATTTCTGCTTTTTCTTTTCTTATTATGTTGATTGGGTGTTTATTACAGAGGTACATTTTAGAATATATGTGTGTGACTAATAATAACTAGACTTTATTAAATATATGTTCTATTGCATTGTCATAGATACTTAAGTTGAATTTTTTAAATACAGTATTTCTTTTCCTGTTTGCCATTATTGGTTTTCATAACAAGGATTCTCCTCTGAAAGAAATGTGTTGGAAGGCATGTTGTCATTTTTTTAGTCCTTCATGTTTAATGAATGTTTTCTTAAACTTCTTGACCTAATTCTTTAAAATAAAACAGCCTTATTGAGGTATAATTAATGTACAAAGAACTGCACAGACTTATGTATAATTTGATGAATTGGGACATATGAGGACACTTGTGATATCATTACCACAATCAAGGTAATAAACACATCGATCTCTGCAATAATTTTTGGATGTGACACAAGAACAACACACACAAAAGAAAACATAGGCAAGTGGGCAACTTCAGACTAAATAGCTTCTGCAGAGTAAAGAAAACTATCAGCACAATGAAAAGACAACCTATAGAATGGGCAATCTATATGTTTGCAAGCCATGTATCTGTTAAAGGGTTAATTTCCAAATATATATGAGAAATCCCTATAGCTCAATAGCAAAAATAAATAAATACCCAATTAAAATATGAGTAAAGCCTTGAATAAACATTTCTCCAAGGAAGACATAAAAATGGCTGTCAGATACATATAAAAAGACATTCAACATCATTAGATATGAGGAAAATTCAATAAAACAACAATGAGATATCACCACATACCTGTTAGAATGGTTATTATCAAAAACACCAAAATAACAAGTGTTGGGGGGGGTAAAACTGGAACCCTTGTGCACTATTGAAGGAGATGCAATATGGTACATTAGCTATGGAAACTGTATGGGGGTTCTTCAAATAATTTAAAATAGAGCTACTACATGATCCAGAAATCCGCCTCTGGGTATATATCCAAATAAATGAGGATCTCAAAGAGATTATCTGCACCCCCATGTCTACTGCAGCCTCTACAATGGCCAAGATAGGGAAACAACTCAATTGTCCATCCACAGTTTGATTTGTTTTTATGAGAAATTCTAGCCTTCTTTTAGAATTTATCCCCTTGCCACATCTATATTCAAGTTCTTTTATTTGCTTGCACCTCTCTTACTAATTGAATTCTTCAAGAACATTTTAAACTCAACAGAATTCAAAATGATTGGTAAACATTATTTATGTGTATTGATGAATAATTTTAATCTTCTGCTAAGTCTTTTTAATGTCTTCTACTCTTTCATAATGTTACATGTTAGTTTTTTTATTGTTTCCTCATGGACTTATATTACATTAATTGTCTTTTCATATTTTTATGTTATGGATCCAGGATATTATGTAGATGATGTATTTTATAAATTAGCTTTTTAAAAGTATTTCCTTTTTGTGTATTTAATTGGCATTTATTTTGTATTTTAGAGCTTCTTGAGTTGAATACCTATGTAAATAGCATTCACTCATCTTGTAATTTCCTAATAAATGCATGTAGACTGGACATTGTTTTATGCAAACCCATTTGAAATGATTCCCTTGGTTGTTGATATGTAGTTTTCTTTATCTACTTCATTCTAAGTTACCTAGGAGCTGTATTTTTTCCATGCGTTATGGAGATCCTTTGGATCCCAAAATAACAGAGGACACGTGGCAGATAAAACCATTCAAGGCAAGGTAAATATAGTTACTCTAATGGACAGGAAAGAGAATGGAATTCAGAATTGTTTCACTTTCAAGAAGCTCGATTGGTAGCTATTCGTTCATGGTATTTCTAGTACAGAAGTAGCTGGATATGTTAATGGACTAGCATATAAACGTAGTGCCCTGGACTGAAGGACCCTGACTTGAGGACTTCCATGGAGTTCTAGATCAGCCTCCAACTCAAACCAGAGCCATTCCACAGACCCAGACACCATTAAGCAAAGAAAAGTCACAGTTTCCTCAACGAGTAACCCAAGGGCAAATGCTCAAGTAATTCTTACTCTTAGATTTCTCAAAGGAAGTTTATTTCTTATCATAGTGGGAGTGCAATGGAGCAAAGAAAATAGGCAGATGCCGTCTCTGGCAGGCAATAATTCCCAGGGAGATTTCCTCAAACGGGAAATTTGGCCAAAATGATAAGTAGAATATTTCTGAATTTATCTCATGGTGGGCAAGTTGTTCTATAATTCAAACATGTTCCTAAATGATATGTCGGAATATACACACTTGGAAACTTATAGACAATCTCACATAGCTCCTCTAACTCTGGAGTGAGGGCCATTATAATAGAAGCAATCAAGTGAAATTTCCTCCTTCACTAAGAGACTAAACCAAAATTATGTCACATTCCTAGAGGAATTATAGACAAAAATATCACAAATAATTGAAATCTATAAGAAAACATTTATAAAATGCATATATATTTATTTTAGTTAAATTTATTGGGATGGCATTGGTTAATAAAATTATATAGGCTCGAGTAAAAAATACTGTATCATTTGAATATAGCAATGTGTGCCTATGACCCAAAGTCAATTTGTTTGGCTAATGCAAAGACATTTGACTCTTGGAAAAATTACTAGGTTACTGTAAGTTTAATTAGGTGCTGTCTCTAATTGAATCTGCTCTTCCAGATGTGAACTTCCTACTAGAACAAATGATGCAGTCTTCGGAAGCTTGTTTAAGACTATCCATCTGTCAAATATTTATTTTTTTTCATTTCCAGACCAATTATCACAAGAAACTCCCTTTTTGTTAGTTTGGAAGGATAGCAATAGACCATTACTTTAACTCAGAACTACAATAATTTACAGGCTTTCTATCACAAACATTTTTTCAGGTACTGTGACAATGTCACAGGACATTATATTGGCCTATTACATTGACAAATTTAAGCTACTGGAGTTTAATGAAAATCAGGTTGTAAGGAACCTAGATAAAGAGACAGGTGGTTTCCAGAAGGTGAGATAAAGCTCTGTAATTTTCCAGGGTGTGGCACTGTATTTATTCTCTTTGAGATCAGAGTTTTGGGAAGAGTTAAGGTATACTTTTAAAATAATTTGTAAAGTAGGAAAAATGATTAGTGAACCTCTTTTGATTTAGGGTTTACATAGATGATACTTCAACTCTCCATTCCAACATACTGACTGAGCTGCACAGAATGCCGCTACTTGAGAGTAGAAACCAGGGTAAAAGAAGTTTCCAGTAGAGCCGGCTGCTCTGCAGGAGGTCTGACCTGCCACACCCGCCTTCTTTTGGGGATCAGATACTTTATGTGGATTGTGACAAGCTAAGAAAATCACAATGCAGACCCCTAAAATTATTGAAGAAAATTATGTCCAATTTGGCAAATAATTATTCTTCAGAGATACCCTACGTGGCTTGACCAGGATTTTGTTAGGTATTAAATGCCTCATCACAGTACACCAAATAACCAAATATTCTTACCTGTTCATAATATACATCATCCAAACCATTATTAAATTCCTGTGGCATCACTCCATTTTTAAGAGGAAGTTAATATGGGTGAGTATTAAGTAAATTCTAAAGGTACCTTCTTCTGTTATATTGCCATATTTCTCCTTATTTACCCCTATATCCTCATTAGGAGGGCCTCAGAATTGAAACAATTGAGTCTCATTTACATATATTATTTTTTAAATTACATTATTGGGATGACATTGGTTAATAAAATTATATGGGTTTCAAGTGTACGGTTTTATGATACATCATCTGTAGATTGCATTGTGTGTCCGCAGCCGGAAATCTAATCTTCTATCAACACATATTTGATCCCCTTTACCCCTTACTCTGGTGATCACCATACTGCCGTCTGTGTGTATAAGTTTTTGTTTGTTTGTTTTTCTTGTTTGTTCATTTGTTGCTTTCAGTTTTCTGTTGCACATATGAGTGAAATCATATGGTTCTTTTTTTCTGTCTGGCTTAAAAATACCCTCTTACTAAAAATACAACGTTACGGTTCATTGTAGAGGTAGCCTAAAGGACAATAGCCTTTTTCATATAGTCCCTGAGCTAATCCACTTGGACCAGAAAGAGAGATTGCCAGAGACAGAGGTCAACCCTCACTAACGGGCAGTGCCAGTTTGCCAAAGTGATCTAACCAAGGTGGCTGTAATGGTTTACGCATCCCAACTCAATGTCAAGCAGGTTCTTCCTGCCTCCTGACCCCTGACATTCCTCTCACCCTGGCCCATGCAAAATCCGTGCGACCTACCCGAAAGTTTCTCTCCTCACTTTCTTGGAGCATTTACTAAAAAAAACTGGTAATTGCACATTTTTTTCTAAGACTCTTTAGGATACAGATCTTTTCAAAAACCTCTTAACAGTTTGAGGCCAGACCTTCACTTTTCAAGGACCAAGAAGCTATTTCTTTGCAACATAGTCATCAAGAGAGGAGATGCTATCCCATCTCCCAATGTCTTTTTTGGTGTTTGTTTTGAATCTCAAGCAGTTCGAAATATATGCATGACACATATGTATACATATCTTCCTATTCGTATGGACTTATGTATCTTGTATATGGGTGTGTGTTTATTTCCAATTAAAGCACGTATGTTATGAAATGAAAGTGGGTTTTGATAACCATTAACCCCAAGTCAGTTCTGGCCAAGCTGTTTTTGTTCCAACATGTCACTGCACACATCAGATGCTCTTTGATATTTTTTGAAATATGATGAATGATGGCGTATTAGAGGAGAAACTATAGCAATAGTAGGTAGGTTATTCACAAAAGTTTTATTATTTATTTTGTATTTTATTTTGGCTAAATTCCATCCGAATCTCACTCAGCAGAGACTGAGAGGCAACATAATTGCATATAAAAGCACTTACTGTGAACTGTATGATCCCTGCACTCCCTGCATTCATAACGGTCTTCCCCACTTTGCAAATCTAATCACTGCATCAGTATGGACTCTTTCCACAATTACCTGTGTACATTGGCTACTGTTGAGCTTCAAAGGGCACATTCTGTTAGGGTGACCCATAGTCCTCACAACCAAAGAAGAAAAATCAGCAAGAGAGATGGCCTTAGTGGGGACAGGTGAATGCTTGTCCAAACACCCTTGGAGCATCAACATCACGATATTATTAGATTAGCCACATGACATTAACAATGACAGTAATAATTGTGCTGACCTACATCAAGCTTTGTCACTTCAAAATTAATATGAATTCATTATAGGAAAGATGGTTGGATTCATATTAAAGCCGCAGATTATATTAATTTATGATCGCCTGCTGCTCTCCTCTTGCTTTCTTCTCTGTCACGACAGCTCCTGCTCTGATAGACCTTTCTGGCCCAGCTCACAGCCATATGCCAGATCTAAGATTCACAGAAAGAAGCTGTCACCCAGACTTTTGAGAAAGAAATACTGGTATATTGGCCAAAACATATTCCTTCTCTGCCACCAGACATAATGTGGCTTGGGACACAAGAGGAGTTTCTGGAGAACAAATCAGACCAGAGCGTAAAGATGTGGTGGGTTGTGAAGCCGTATGGAGCTGACACCTGAAGGAGCAGTTCTCCCCAGTGGGCTCCACGTGGCCAGGGGCCAGGCTTGCAGCCGCCGGGCATCTGGGAGCTCCCTGCAGATGGCCTCGCCTAGAACCGCCATGCCCCGGGCAGACATCAGCCTCCCCCACCGTAAGTGATGGTCACCATTCACTGGCAAACTGGTGGGGAGGCCGTTTGAAAGGGAGCCAAAGAAAATATTCCCTATGAGTCAGAAAAGAGAATAACAAAAGCAACATTAAAAAATAAGATTATTTGAAAAAGAATTGATAAGGAATGGTGTACTCTGATGAATGTCATCAAAGAGAAAGAAAGGAACATAAGTATGCAAAATTATAACTGTAGAGGAAAAGGTAACTACAGACAGAAAGGAAATTCTGAAAAATCTCATGTAACTATTTTGCACAATTCAAAACAATTAAAATTAAAAACATGAATTAAAATGATAGTTTCTAGAAAATATAACATTCTAATCTCTGAAAAAAAACAACTAAATTCTGCTCTGAGAGTAAAAAAAAAATATTAAGTGTATGTAGGTATTCAATGAAAGCATAACGGAATCAGAATGAATAACTGAATACAGCAGATAGAAATAATAACAAAGCATTGCATGAGACAAATATTGAAACTTATCCTGCTGAAAAACATAGTTCACAATTAAACCACATTATACTTATATAGCTAATATGAGGACAACACTTTCTTGAAGCAGAGGACCGGAGGTACAATGGACAGAAACAATAAAACAGGAGATTTCCATGTATTTCATCCGTTCCAACATGAATCAAGAAAACAAGAACAAATAGTAATAGAAAAAACCCTGAAAATCTAAGAAACCTAATCAATAATGTGGATCTAAACAATTGTGTGTGTACTACAAGTATTTCCAAAAAAGTACAGGTAACAATACAATTGATAGAGTAGTTATATCAATATATTCATTATATGTTGAAGAGAAATTAGAAATCAGTAATGACTTTAAAACAAAAGCCATATAACAAGAGACAAAGAAAGACATAGCAATTCCACTTCTGTGAACTTACCTGAAGAAAATGAGACAATTCATAAAGCTATATGCACCTTTCTGTTTACTGAAGCATTTTCTACCATAGACAAGTTATTGAAGGAACCAAGGTGTTCATCTCTAGATGAATGGATAAAGAAGTGGATGTGTGTGCACCTGCGCACACACACGCACACACACGCATGCTGGAATATTACTCAGTCATGAAAAAGACATAGATCTTGCTTTTTGCAACAACGTGAATAAACCTAGAAGGTATGATGCTAAGTGATATTAAGTCAGAGAAAGACAAACATTGTATCATTTCACTTAGGTGTGGAATCTAGAAAAAAAATCAACTAAAGAAATGAACAAACAAAACACACTAACCCATGACACAGAAAAACTGATAATTGCCAGAGGGTTGGGAGGTAGGGTATGGGCACAAAGGTTAAGGGGATTAAGAGGCACCAACTTATAAATAAGTCATGGTTATGTAAAGTACAACATAGGGAATATTAAAATCAAAATAGCTTTGTACGGTGACAGTCGGGTAGTGGATTTTTTGTGGTGACCACTTTGTAAAGTATATAACAGTGCAATCTCACCATGTTCTACACCTGAGACTAATATAACATTGTACGTCAACTGAACTTTAATTCAGAAGAGATTCACATTTCAGAATAAAAATTAGACATGGGTAAAAATAACAAATTCTGAAGTTCAATATTCCATCAGGAATAATTTTTATCTTGATTTTTAAGCAGATGTTCAAAACAGGAATACAAACTATAATTTAATGTTTTCTAGAAAAGAGTAATAATTAAAATATTAATATCGGAAACTTTGGGATGGAGACACAGTGATGCTTAGAGAAAAATTTATAACTTATATGATTATATCACTTAAAAGTAAAGAAAAATGAATCTGAGTAAGTATGTAACTAAAATTATTGGAAAAAGAACACAAGTTAATGGGTAGAAAGAATAATAACACAATAGTAAATATGAATGCAGAAATTAATGAGTTAGGAAAGACAAAATTTGTAAGACATTTGAGAACTAATAATCTAGGTTATTTGAAAAATAAAAATAATATAGGCAAGTCCTAGCTAAGTTAGTCATGAAAAAGGAGAGAGCACTAATGTACAAATTATGAAATATTCAAGGAAATGGACTAATCTCCACAGAACTGAATATTTTTAAAGAATAAATTATTTTGACCAAATCTATTAACATTGAGGTTATAACTTGATGCCAATAGACTTATTAGGTGATAGTATTTTACTCAATGTGAGTTTCCATATTAGAAGTAAATATAAATGTCTTCAGAAAGAAAGGACTTTGCAATGGAATTCTAGTTGATGAGCTGTGAATAACTAGAACTTTGTTTTTAATTTGCTGCTAGTTGAGTTATAATAGGTCAAAAAAGACTTCTACATATGAATATAATTTATAGTATTATATTTAAATTCATTTTCCTTTTAGAATATATAAAACCTATTTTGGCTTAAGGTATTTAAAATATCATGGACTTTTCATGGTGAAAAGCTCATAAAACCATAAGCTGAGAGGTTTCCAAAAGCATAGTGCAGGGGATAGTGGTCTCTCTTCAGAGGTTCTCCTCCATGTTATATTCTCCTCTTTGTCTAGCATAGGTGGGTAGTTACTTATCAGATTAGGAGAGGTTTCAAATCATCGTTGTAGTAATTCTAGAGTTTATAAAATGTTTCTCAAATTGTTTCTCTTAGTCCTTGCACTGAGAGGCTTTGCTTACTACTTATTTTGTCATGAAGAAGTTGTATTAGCATTTTAAAATCTCTACACACTCCGGGTGAAGTCTGTTTTATTTTCTCCAGTGCGCTAGTTGTTACACCTGTAATATAAAATGGTTTTGGTTACTTGTAAAACAATTTAGAACTATCAACTGGCTTCGGGTGATCGACAGGCACACATTAAAGATAGATTTGAATAGATCTGAGGATGTACGAAGCTGACACAAAAGATGAAGTGCCACCTAAAAGAATGAATGACATTCAGAATTTATCAAAATTAAATAAAACAAGCATCCTATCAATTGGGATCACTAGGCCTTGTTATCTTGACATTTGTTTGCCGGTGAATGCTAGCAGCATTGTCACTGCCCTGGTGCTGTGTAAAATATGACTGCGGACATGTGATCAAACCAAGCTAAAAGCAGCGACTGTCAGCCCAGGGAAGATAAAGCTGCCCATCTGAAGCAACAGCCAAGCAAATAGCTATTTTACTTAAGATTTGAGATTGCTTGGTATATAGCAATAAAACATTGATATCCATTATTCCATATTACAGAGACATTTGTTCATGTTTTGTTCCAGTTATTTTATGGTGTTTTTTGTTTTTTTTTTGTTTGTTTGTTTTGCATTTAACACTGGCCCATTTGACATTTCTCCATGAATAGAAATGGGCTTAATGTTTATCTTATTTCCATGGCTAGTGAGCTATCTCTACATTGAGCTGTTTGCCATCATCCCCACTGACTGACATGTCAACATTCTTGTGACAAAGACACACAAAAATGAGAGTGTTCCTCAATTTTCTGTTCTGCTCCACTGGTTGGTCAGTCTATATATATATCAATAGCACACCATTGTAATTATATAAGCTTTAAAATATATTTTATTATCTGGCAGAACTTCTCCCATTCCTCACTCTCTTTTAAAGGTTTTTTCCTGTTTATTTTTCTGCATGTTCTTCCAAATAAGGTTTATAATCAGTTTATCTATCTTTAGAAAAACAACCATGGCGATATAAATGGTTTGCATTAAACTATGAATTTCCCGAGGGATAACTAATATCTCTTGGATCTTTCTCTTCAAGAAAAATGAAAAAAATCTACTTTTTGAATCTCTATTGTGTCAGATATCTGGATAAGATAATTTTATTTTTCCTGTATAGATTTGGGATGTCTTGTTCTGCTCAACTTTATTTTTCAAATATGAAACCATTTTCACCCTAATAGTATGTTCCATAGACACAAAATACCTGAAACAGGCAAAAAACTTTCAATATAGATTTATATTTTTACTAAATGAAAAGAAAATAATTTAAACCTAGAATAATATAATTATTGAAAATAAAAAAAATTAGACTACACAAGCAATACTCACGTTAAAAATAGATATCTTATTTAACTTTAGGATATTCTGTTATTCACAAATGAGATAGATGTTTTTGGCTGTCAAATTGAATCAAAAATATTATTGGAAATAGCTCTTTTTTTTTTGAGAGAGAGAGCAAGCACTATTTACATAATATTTTCTTAAAAATTTTCAGCCCCAAGTGTGTTTCTCTTCATTATTCTGTGATTGTATAGTAAAGACATTGTTAGATAGAATGGATGTCTTCACATTAATGGTGCAGAATATATATTCTGCTCTAGTAGGCTTAGATACAAACATTTGCATTCCATAGCAGATGGCATAGTCTCAACCCCACGATAGAAATTATAGATGCATTTTGTACCACTATGGGTAAGCAAACAATTATTAAACAGCTTCACCAATGCATTTGTGACAAAAAGGAAGCATTTCTGTGCTAATGTGTCAGTTATTACACATAACATTCATTGCCATGAGCGATAAAATTTTGGATTGATAGAACTCCATAATGTGACTTGCACATGAGAATTATACTACCCATTAATTATGTGTAATGTTAGAACAGAGCAATTTCACATTGAATTTCTTCTGAATAATATGTTTCTAATGACCATTTACTTTCAATATATTTCATGTGCTTAACAAGAGAAGACAGCTATATTTTCCATTATACCTATTAACCACGCATTTTCTGTGAAAAATCAATAACTGAACATGCAAAAGCACATCCTGATAAAATACATTGGCATAATTTATAAAATTTCAAGGTTTGAGGCATGCATGAGAAATCATAAGGAAATCATTCATATTTGAGTTCAAAATAACAAGAATAAACAATGTCTGTATTTCTTTTCTTTGGTAATTAGTCTAACCAATGTATCCAAACATTTTACTAGGTTTGCTGAGGTATACAATGATAAGCATCCAATGTCTTCCCTTATAAAACATTCAGTCTAGGAAGGTAAATTTAAAAATGTGTAGGTTATGTATTAATGTAGTAAATAAGCACAAATGTAGTAAATAAACAGTAATCGTCTTTTACTGTTAGTTAATGAAATACCACATCATCTTTAAACTGTTGTCTTTACAAAGTATTCTGAATTAATCAAAATTTACAAACATTAGTAGAGAAATGCAAGGACATAGAAAGAAAAGAAAAAGTAAACCAGGCAAAATAATGTGACATACAATAGCCATTACAAGTTTCAAATGTAGACAATTTCACAGTTCAGAACCTTTGATTAATTTCCTCTGAGTTGTAGCTTTTTATACAATAAAATATACACAGAATTTTACTACCTTTCATGACAGTTCGAAAGTTAAAAGTTTGAATCTGCTAGAAACTAGAATACCTTCTCAGAGAAAATAAGCACACAGTCCTCTTTAAAAAGCAGTTCAATTTTAAACTCAGGGGCCAGATGAGATAGGACTCACCAACTTAAACTAAATGTACAAACAGAATTCAAAATGCTACAAATGTGCATCTGCCTTATACTGATGAGAGTCATGTTATATCATTGTGTATTCAAGTACCCGGATAGATGAGGTGGTAGAATTCTGAAGTTCCCTTCATTGTTACAGTGTTCCTAGTAAATGGGGAAACACCATCATCCCTTACAGGAGATGAACTGGGAGGTAGAATTAGAAGCTGAGAAGAGTGTAGAATATAGGAAGCAATCCTCCACAAGTGTGGTGCAGTGAATAATGGGAAAACGAACTAAGATTTTGGGGTAGCTGCAAGGGCACACTTGAGATTGCCAGGTTGCATTAAAAATTCACTTTTTATATTTTTAGTTGTAAATGATCACCAGTCACGAGCAAGGCTATATGTTATTCTTCATCTAAGTTCTGCTGAAGAGATTGGATGTTGATTAGGCAGAACTTGTATTTAATTGGGGTTTTCTTGTCCCTACACACACAAAGTAAACAAAGACATAGAGTTGAATGTTTATGAAGAGCAGTGATAACAATTGACGACGGAAGTTCAGCTTTGCATTAAGAAAATAGATCAACTTGATAGGATGAATGAACATCATATACTTGTGAAATTGAAGGAGGAAGGACATCTTTGAACTGAGGAAGCTGGAGAAAACATACCCAAAAAGTAGGAGGCAATGACCAGCACGTGGCATGCGTGTACCTGTAGTTAGGGACAATGTGCTGCCAATGTCAAAGGCAAAGGTTGTAGGTATAAGTACTCAGTAACTCGTCCTGAAAGACTACAGAACAAGGTCATAGAGTAAAACAAATGCAAGGGCCTGAGAGTCTGGAGTGTTCAAAGGACTTTCTACCTGTAGATGGAAATCACTAAGATTTAGGTCAAGGTAGATTAGGAGATTAACAGAATGAGTTCAAATGAAGGAGTAAGAGGGTACTGGCTGCAACAATGAGAAGATATAGATTCCAGGCCACATGTTTTTATATAAAGTGAAAGCAGAATATTCTGAAAGTGACTTTTAGACAGAGGAAACTTCCTGATTCACTGTTACTCCATCTGTGACAGAAAACATATATTACCCTACAGTAGACATCATTCAACTAAACTTATTAAAACAGTCAATGCCTGTTGGAAGTTGAATTGTGTCTCCAAAATGATAGATGCAGCTCGAACCCTCAGGACCTGTGAAGGTGAGCTTACTTGACAATAACGTGTTTGCAGATGTAAGCAAGTTAAAGCAAGATAATTAGGCTGGGACTTAATCCTACATGATTGATGTCCTCATAAGAACAGACCCAGACATATAAAATGACAGGGGCCAGGAATGCAGTGATGCCTCCACAAGCCAAGGGCTGCCACGCCTGCAGCTGGCTGCCAGAAGCTGGAGGAGGCAAGAAGGGACTCCTCCCCAGAGCTGTGGGAGGGAGCATGGTCCTGCCACAGCGCGACTTCAGGTTCCTCATCTCTAGAATTCAAAAGAATATGTTTCTATCAGTTTAAGGCATGCCATCTGTGGTAATTTATTATAAAAGCCTTAATACAGTACCTAAAAGATTTGCAGAAGTGGTGTTCTCAGAGGAACATCATGTGTCTGATAGAGCAAGAAGGTAAAACTCAGAGATAAAGTTATTATTTGGGGCCTTACTGGACTAAATTCCAAAGGGAAGACTCGAAGGGTCAGGAGTAGATGCATATTTTCTGGCATTGACTATAACAATTCTTTAAATTATGTTCTCATGGTCACAATATACATATTACCTTCTCTAAAACATAAAAGGTGAAGTTAAGAAATTTAGTTATTGCGTGAGACTCTTAGGATTACAAATAAAATCAGTCTGCTACTTTTAAATCTCTTCAATCTGAAAGATGTAATCACTTTTCTATCAATACAGTTTTTAAAACCACAGTGTATTTGATTTCTTCATTAAGTCGACCAATTTCAAAGACATTTTCTTCACAAGTAAGGAAATTAAAAATAAATAACAGAAATGAGAAGTAGCTTATATACCCATTTCATTTGCCATCAATAATTCCTGGCATTCTTTTAAAGAATTTGAACTATTTAATGCATCATAATTCCCAAAGACAAATGGTAATAGAAATCTGTCTGTCTTCCAGGTCCTTATATGCTAAATTTATCTAAGGGAGAAAACACTGTTGCTAAACCGAATAACTTGAATATAAATTAAACATTTATTTTCCATTGAAGGTTAAATCATCCAGGAAAACTGCAAAAAAATGAATAAGAACCATGTCTTTAAGGTTAAAATACTTCTTTGGTACTCCTTAAAATATTTTTTGATGTTTAAATGAAATAGAGATAATGATTACCATATTTCTTTCTGTACAACAAATGTCACACAATAGTCTCTTCTGCCCTATTGAGTTTGTTATGTTTGAAACAATTTTTACACCTGCCATCATTGACATTAAGTTGAAAGTTAATAGATGTAGGGATTGTAAGAATATCCTCCTCTAAGCTTTAACATATTAATTTATCTAGTTTCACTTTTGCATTCAATTTAAATGTCTAGATGTAGATTTAGATAAATATATCTTTATTTAGACATAACTATTCAACAGGTGATGTGAAAGCTTCTAAACAAATATATGAAAATGAGACATGCTGATTTCTGAATGCCTGGTCCCAGCTCTGTCCGCCTTTCTCTAGCTGGCCCTGTTGGTACATTCCCCAGAGCCGCTTGATTGTCAGCTTTGCTCACGTGTAGTGAAAAGTTTCTGTTTCCAACACCTATGCCTCTTTCCCTGGAGGCGTCCTCTGTGGGGGTATGTTCAGACCAAACGCAGGCCAGGTCGGAAGGTACTGTGGTGTTACTGCTCCCAGGAGCAGCCCTCACGCAATAACAGACAAGAGAGAGTGAATAAGTTACCTTAACGTTCTTGCTCTCTGATAAATAAAACCCTAGGCTGTGTTCCATATCGTCTCATAGATGTTTCGTTAATATTGATCACCAACTCCCCACAATGGGAATCCTCCCATAACACAAACTTATTGGCTTCCTTGTCTCTCATTCCTACACTCCATCACTCCAGCAGACTCCTTAAACTCATTCTTGTTTTAATGTCTGTTTCTAGAGGATCCCAAACCATGACACCTAATGAAGAACAACACCAATATTCTCGTCCCCCTCCTCCCCATCATCAATCCTCATTCTATACCTCCAACACATTTTTAATTAAAAAAAAAAATCTTGACCAAAGTTTGTCCTTCAGCTTATGTTCAATTGCTTCATTCTCTTATATAATAAAACTCTGAAAATGTTGTATTTCATTCCTTTTCTTTTCTATCTTAATTCCACTCCACTCAGGACTTTGCTCACATTGTTACAGTTCTATTGCTCAGCTCAAGAATGCAGAGGATCATTACACCACTGATTTTAATGGGTAACTTTCTTTATTCAGCTTAATGTTTGCTGTAATTGATACAACACACTCTTGTTTCTGTGCTGAATAGTCGCTACCCAAAATGTACCAATTTCTTATCTCTGGAACCCACTGATGTTAACTTGTAAGAATAGAAGGCCCTTGTAGCTGTGATTAGGTTAAGGGTCTGGACATGGGAAGATTATCTAGGTAGGCTCTGAAATCAGTCACAGGTGTCCTTGCAAGCGGGAGGCAGAGGAGTGTTTGGTACATACAGAAAAGGGGGAGGTGACATAAAGACCAAGGCAGAGATTGGAGGAATGTGGACTCGAGCAATGGAAAATTAGAAGAAGCTGGAAGAGGCAAGGAAGGCTTCCTCCCAGAGCCTCCAGAGGGAACGTGGCCCAAAAAAACTGATCTCCACAACTGTGAGAAAATATATTCCTCTTGTATTAAACCTTCAAATGTGTAGTAATTTGTTACATCAGCCATACTATACTAACAATTCCTCCCTCAAACACCTTCCCTTCTCAATATCTTTGTGGGTTCCTCCTGTGATAAGACTGGACTATTCCAGGTTTTAGCTCTTGATCCTCTTCTATTCCTTAACGAGGCAATTCCCTCTTGTGCTTGCATCAAATTTTGTCTTTAAATTTCCTCTATGTGCCAATAATTTTCAAACATTTTTCCAGACAAGATTGCTGATTTGAATTCAAATCCATCTAACAAATTCACAGCCATCAATATCCAAAACCAAACTCCTGTCTTTCTCCCCTGAAACCTACCTAAAACTTCTTCACCTAAAGTTTTCCCCTTTGGGACTTTTGGGCAAGATGGAGGTGTAGGTGGACACACTGCACCGCTGCTCACAACCAAAGAGGATAAACAACAAGTTAAAAAGCAAATCAAACAACCAGAACAGACAGAGAATCAGACTGAGTGGAAGTCCAACAGCCAAGAGTTAGAGAGGACACATTCAACGAGACTGGTAAGTGGGGCAGAGCCGGACGGAGAGCACCCGCACCCAGAGGGCAGTTTCCCCCTCGAACTCACTGCGGCCACGCCTGGCCAAAACGCATCCCACGCACTCAGAGAAGCCTGCAGTCGGGGTACCTGGAGAAGCCCATGGGAACCAGGGGGGCTTAGACTGGTGGACCAGGCAGTCCCTCTTTCGCGGGTAGACCGGAGAAGGAGCTGGGGATCGGAGCAGACCGCGCAGCCCACCATCGCAAACCACCATCATGGGGGGAAAAAAAGCCCCAGACCACCTGTTGAAACCACCTGAGGGGGTTGAGGCAGTGCCCAGCCTCACAGGAAAGCTTACTGGGGCGAGGGTGATTGGGAGCCCGTGGTAAATGGAGCAAGCACCATTGCTCCCTCCCAGCCCCGCCCCCAAAGGAAGCATCATCACACAATGACAAAGGTTACCCTGCACTGGCGAACACCTAAGGCTCCGTCCCTTAAAGTAACGGGCATGAAGGGGAAAAAAAAATGGCCCAAATGAAAGAACAGAACAGAGCTCCAGAAAAATTACAACTAAGGGACGAGGAGATAGCCAACCTATCAGATGCACAGTTCTCAACACTGGTAATCAGGATGCTCACAAAATTGGAAGGAAGTTGGATGCAAATAAATGAACAAATGAAGGATACACTAAAGAAAATGAGGGGAAATGTGCAGGGAACCAATAGGGAAGAGAAGGAAACTGGGACTCAAATCAATGGTGTGGACCAGAAGGATGAAACAAGAATTCAAAAAAATGAGGAGAGGCTTAGGAACCTCCAAGACATCTGTAAATGGCCCAACATCCAGATCATAGGGATGCCAGAAGGAGAAGAGGAAGACCAAGAAATTGAACATTTATTTGAACAAATAATGAAGGAAAATTTCCCCAATCTGGAAAAGGAAATAGACTTTTAGGAAGTCCAGGAAGCTCAGAGAGTCCCAAAGAAGTGTGATCCAAAGAGGAACACACCAAGGCACCTCATAATTACATTACCCAAGATTAAAAATAAGGAGAGACTCCTAGAAGTAGCAAGAGAAAAGGAGACAGTTACCTACAAAGGAATTCCCATGACTGTCAGCTGATTTCTCAAAGGAGACCTTCCAAACAAGAA
The DNA here is from genome assembly GCA_004026765.1 of Micronycteris hirsuta. NCBI lineage: Eukaryota > Metazoa > Chordata > Mammalia > Chiroptera > Phyllostomidae > Micronycteris > Micronycteris hirsuta. The sequence goes on along the minus strand of PVJI01003728.1, from coordinate 100,625 downwards.
GGGACTGGAGAGAAGAATACCAAATCATGAAAATCAAGGACCTACATCCAAGAATACTCTATCCAGCAAAACTTTCATTTAGAATGGAAGGGAAGATAAAGTGCTTCTCAGATAAGGTCAAGTTCAAGGAGTTCATCATCACCCAGCCTTTATTACATGAAATGTTAAAGGAATTTATATAAGGCATGAAGGGATATCAGCAAGGGAGTGGGATGGGGAGAGAGGGTGAAGAGGTACAGAGAATAAGTAGTATATATGGTAGGTAGAAAACAGACAGGGGGAGGTTAAGAATAGTATAGGAAATATAGAAGCCAAAGAACTTATGTGTATGACCCATGGACAAAACTAAAGGGTGGGGGATGGGGGAGATGTGGGGTGGAGGGGAATAAAGGGGGGGGGAATGGGACAACTGTAATAGCATAATCAATAAAATATATTTAAGAAGAAAAAAAAAGTTTTCCCCTTTCTCTTGATGGCAACTCCACTTGTAAACTTGTTTAAGTACAAAACTTTGGAGTTATCTTGATTTTCTCTGTTTCTGAATCATGATCAACATGTCAGCAAAACCAGTGGACACTACTGTGAAAATACACCTCAACTCTACCCACTGCTCATCACTCCAGTTATTTTGGTACAAGCCAATAGCAAGGTTTTTCAAGGCTCTTTCTATCTTTGCCCCCTTATTGTCTACTCTCGACGGTGTCTAAAATGATACTTTAACAATGTTACCCAGCTGATATCACTATGCTGCCTAAAGCCCTATAGTGATGCCTCATTTTATGCAAGGAAACAGCCAACATGATTGAACTAGACTATATATAGATCCTGTATGACGGGCTTCCCTTTACCTCTCAAACTTCACCTCCTACAACTTTCCTCCTGATCACTCCGTCCTTTCTGAGGGCCCGTTCTTCGTCCATTTCCTCTGCCCAGAATGTTCCTCTGGAGAGTCATCTGGCAAACGTTCTGGCTTCCTTCATATTTTTGCTTAAATCTTACTTCATTAATGAAATCTACCTTTTCGATTCTATTTAAAATGAAAGGACATGTTGTGTCTCATCTTATTTCCTTATCCCAGTATTCCTGACCCTTTTCAAGTTTTCTAAAACATGCATTATCTGTACAATGATATACTATATTATGCATTTGTGACATTTATTATTTATTTTCTCCTTACATAGCAGAATGAATGTGAATCCATGGTATATAAATTATATATGCATATATATATATATATATATATATATATGCACTTCATATAAACCATTTGAAGATGAACAGAACAAAAGTATACTTCCTATGATTACACAGTCATTTAGATTATGGAAACTTGCAATTTTAACTTGATAATTGGCTGATAGGGTCTTTACTATCAATGTTATATGATTCTGATAAATTTTCACTACTTTCAGGTCAATATGCTTCATTAACCACAAAATATATTGTTTTATACTCACCCAAGGATACAATTATTGATTTTAGAGAGACAGAATGGGCAGGAGTTGGGGAAGGGAGAGAGAGAGAGAGGTGAGAGAAACATCAGTTTGGTGTCTCCCATATGCACTCCAAGGGGATTGAACCCACAACCTGGGTATGTGCTCTGAGGGGGGATTGAAACCTGCAACATTTTGGTGTACAGGATGACACTCCAACCTACTGAGCTACTTGGCCAAGGTGACAAAATATTTTTTTTAATTACTGAAAAAAATAACACTCCCAGTGAAGCATATACTAGAAGCATCACATCAAACAGTCCACCTACAACCTCACATTAAGTCATATGTGGAAGTTATGCATGACCCCACAGTTCCATGTAGTTATGGCCAAACACCTGATTTTGAAAGTGGGATGTGAACAGATACTATGTCTTCTCATGCTGTGACAATTGGCAACATTCTAGAGTGAAGGAAGTGATTCAGCTGAGTAATATTGTAGATCAACTTTCTTCTGCACTAACTGGTTTTGGATATGTCCTGTGAGGAACATAAAATATTTATAGTGCTAAGGTGCTTCATTCTCACTGTTGTGTTCTGTGTTATTCGATCCTAAATAATTTAATAAGGAAGAGGGGAACAGCGCTTCATATTTTCCCTTTGATGTATCTAAGCAACAGTGTACAACGACCTATCTGAACAAATAACTTTTCTGGGGGTTGCTTTCCATTGTTTTGTTTTTGTTATGTTTTGATGCAGTATTTTAGAATGAAACTGAAGCTGGTGTACATGCGTGGCAGTGATTTCCACACATATGTAAACACGCAGTCCTGAGAATTTACACGTTTTGAGCACAGCTCCGTGTGATTCCCGTGTGAGCAAGAGTGGATCATGTCTGTGGAATGGGAACTCTCTAATAGGAATTTGGCAAAGATGTATCTTAAAAAGTTCTGGCTTGCTGAACCCTGCATATTACTTTAACCTGATCCTCTCTGCCACCGGACCTGAATTTACATCCTAATGCCCTGCTGTGAGTAATCTTACCCCTGTTCTGCTTAATCCCATGTATAATCAATCCAATGTAAATGTGTGCTAATGCCCCTAGTAAAAACCCCGGCTGGGCAAGCAAGAGGGCTTTTCCCTGAGATGGGAGGAATCAGCCACGTGGCCCCGGTCTCTCTCTCCCCGCGTGTCTCGGTATGAGATTCATACACGCATTGGGTCACGGTCACCCACGGGTATCGGCAGGTCCGATTTACCCCGTGTCATACATGCATACACATGAACTCATTTTACAAACTCAGATACGCGGAGAGGTGCTTTGTTCAAATCAAAACATGGACTAATAAACTCCAAGAAAAAATTGTGACCACAGGTTTAATTACAAACTATCAAGAAATCACTTTCCCTTGTCAACTTTCCATGTGTAAATGAGATTTGGGACTGAAGACTTGGAAAATACAGATGTAGAGTGGTTTATTAGAGATTATTACAATTTCTAGTACATTTTAAAACATATTAAATGTTTGTTAACTTAGAAAGTTCAATGATTAATGGTTTGTCATCTTGCTGGTGATGTAAGAGTAATTCAGTCACATATTAGTAGCCTGAAGGCTAAATCCATCTCACATATGAGCTTACTTTGACTTGGAGAATTGTAACTCTTAGGTGGGGGAACACAATGTAATTACAGATCATGTATCATAGAAATGTACACTTGAAACCTATGAGATCCTGTTAACCCATTTCACCCCCCAAAAATAATAAAAAAAATCCAGTATTTGTAAACAAAAATACTGTTCTACATTTTACAAATATGCACACGTACTTCTTCTTTAAAATTAGATTCTTCTATCATAGCATTTAGGTGGAAAGGACCTACACCCATTCCAAAGGGTATGAACTCTTCATCACAACAGTCTTCACATCTGACGTTTACACTCTTACACATGGCTGGCTTTACTTATGCTTTCTGCAGGGCAACTGAAGTTTTTTATCTCCTGATATGGAGGACACATAATTTTACTAGTAATGCTCATCATTTGTTGTGACAATTAACACTAACAATGCAATTCAATAGCTATTTTATAATGGGACCCTTAACTCCAAAAAATTGTTAGAAACTTTAATATGGTTCAAACTAATAATTTATTTTGTGATTATACTTTTCTGACTTAATAATATAAAAAACAATACACAGGAGGTGGGGGAGGTAAGGACACTAACATTTTTAATTAAAAGACTGATAACCTAAAACTCAGAGATATGTTCCCAACTATAGTTCCAGATAATTAAGTCTTTTGGTTGATGAATGTTTTATAACTTAATGTAGTATCTATGTGTTATTTAGGTATAGTTTTTGATGACTTAAATATTTTCATCAAACAGTTTCTTAAATCTTTAAGTTTTATAGTTTCAATAATAAGAGAGCAACATAAGTATAAGCAACATAAGTGTTCCTTATACTCCAGAAATAGACTGAAATTTCTCTGCTCATTATAAGTTGGAATGAAAATGTTGATAGCTGGTCTTTGTTCATTACTGCAATCAATACTTTCATTCAGTCAAATCTTTTTCATGTGCTTATTTTGTGAAAGGTACTCTGTTAGGGATATAGGTGCATCAGTGAGCAAAAGAGGAAATACTGCATTTGAATATTTATTTAAATGAATCACAGCTAATGATATTATTGTCTGGCTAAAATTTTGAAAAAATAGTAAGCATATCCTAAAATTTCAAAGTCAACGGAATTCTAAAACATACAATAAATGGTGAAGTGCAGTTCAAAACAGCATTAATAATCTTTAGGTTTTACATAAATGCAAAAGAATAGATGAATAAAAGGACACTTTATATACCATGGTTTTTAAAGTAGTGGAAAGTAATGATAGAAATAATAATAAGGAGGAGGAGAAAAAAAGGAGGAGAAGAAAGGTAGGTAGGTTGAGTCATTTTGTGGTTTTCTTTATTTACCAACCTCTGAATACACAATTTAAAAATAGAAATTATTGATTCGTGTGACTTACAATGGGGAGTTAAATAAGGAAGAAATTTCATGGAAAACAAATAGACTGAAGAACCATAGGCACATAGAATAATTAACATATTAGTACCACCCCCCAAAGTAGATATGGCTCCTGACTTTCACTATTTTACCTATTAAATATCTTTCCCATTAAGTTAACTCAAATGTTAGTTATGCATCATTAACTTCATTCATCAGTGGTGATTTAAACAAGCAGAATTTGTATGGGCAGTGCTTTCCCACATACAGGATGTGAGGACCAAAAAATTTTCTCTTAGGTACAGATCCATAAATGCCTTCTTAATTTGCCTCAATTAGTCAGACAATCCACCAAACGCAAGTTCACCCTAGATACGTCATTATGACCCAGTTCCTCTTCACTAATAATATGTTAGGTCAATACACATTTATTACACAGATACCTGCTGGAGAATACACTACTAAACATGATACCATAAACAATTAGTCCATCTTGCCAAAACAATAGAAGTGCCATCGGCTTTCAGAAACCTCTCTTTTAGTGCTTTCAGAGAAGTAAAAATATTCAATGTAGGCAAACCGTCTCTGGGCAACACTGTAGCTGATGGCGAATTATCTTGTCTTACTTATTCACACCACACAATTCATTACACACCAAGCATGTGCCAAGCCCTGTGTTCAGCATTAGGAAGGTAAAATGCAAATGTATCTGTCTCTCACGTCCTGCTGCCAAGAAGAGCAGAACTTTTAGTGTTTGATTTTTAACCAATAAGAAAAAAGTAATACACTTAATACTGTAAAGATGTTTATACAATACAGGGAGCCTGAAGGAAAAGGAACTTCTATGTAAGTGAGGGGGTTAAAAAATAAAACTTCATACAAACAATAACATTGGATTAAGACATAAACAAGAAGTGGGGTAGATTTATAAGCAAATGGAACAAAATATATTGAACAAAGCAGAGCCTGGCAAGTTCATAAAAGAAGCAATAATATATTGCATTTTGAAAATTTATTTAAAGAGAGAAGTGGTAATTTCAGAAGATTCAGGGCAAGATCCTCAAAGTTTTGTATGTGAAAGCTCAAATAATGGGAATTCCTGGTATATCAAAGAGGGAGAATTTGATAGCTTCCTCAAATTTTGGCTTCACCCACGTGGTTTTTGATATTAACATTGTCTGAGGCATGTTAACATAATAAGTGGAGTGAAAGTGTTTTAAGAGTTAAATGGTATGGAATATTCAGGTTGAAACAAATGCCAAGTCATTAGACATGTGGGTCTGTAGTTAAGCAGTGAACTATAAGCTAAAGACTAAAAGTGCGGTCTCAGCTCACACATAGCAAATAAACCATGAATGAGAACTATAAGGGAAGGTATATAGGATACTGTTTCTCCATCAACATTTTTAAAGCTTTATTGAGATAAAATTGACATACAAAAATAAGGCAAACATATTTAAGTGTAAAATTTTATTATTTTGACCTATGTATTCTGTGTATGTATGTGAAACAAGCTCCCTAATAAAGAAAATGAGCATCTCCATCAAGCAAAAAAAAAAAAAAAAAAAAAAATTTGAGACTTTGTTATTCTTTTCACAAAAACTTAAGACTGCTCCTCTCCATCCCTAGGCAAACGCCAATTTTCTCTTTTTCATTATATGTTACTGTGCATTTTCTAGAATTTTGTATAAATGGGACCTAAAAGAATATATTTCATTTTGTCTGGCTTCTTTCATTCAGCATCATTATTTTAGATTCATCTATGCAATAACTTGTATCAGTAGTTCACTTTGTATTGTTGGGTAGTATATAATGATATAGATGTACCATGGTTTGTTTATTCAATTGTTTTAGATCTTTTGAAATCAAACTCCTAGGAGCAGTAATGAACAAGTATTTGAATGAGCATGCATTTTTTCCCTTCTCTAAATTCCTAAGTGTAGACTAGGGTATCATATAGTAGGGGTACGTTTAATTTATATTGAACTTTATGAAGACAAATTAATTAAGCATGTTTGGTATTGGTCTAAAAAAAGACACACAGAGGAACTGATTGATTACTTTGACTTCACTGACATTAAAGTGTTTGGCTTCTCTAAAGATAATGTTAAAAGAATAAAAAGACACAGACTGGAAATATATGCACAGATCATATATTTGAAAAACACCTTCATCCAGAATACATAAAAAAAAAATCAGAAAACAATGAAAAAAATGTTTCTCCACAAAAACAGTTCAAGATTTGGATGTACTTCAATAAGAAGATGTGACCACTCTGGTGGAAGGTATTGGTATGTGAAGTATCAACATGTGTGGATACACACATGCATGGAAGCAAAAAGTATGTAGGGAATCCGTGTTGTACCTCGATTATGCTGGTAGCCTGAAACTGCCCTAAAAATGTCTTTTTTCTTGAATTTACGTGGAATGTTTAGGCATTCTTAATATAATTTTTCAATACGATTAAATCTGTGATAAAATATGAAAATAAAAATTCAAGGTTCTGCTTGGCTTGCAACGTTCCTACAACTCTCTTATGATATAGACTAATTATCAAGAAAAAGCATCCCTCAATAGAATGGAGCGAGAAGTATAAACTATTGTCTGCTAAACACCATTTACCAGCTGAAATAAGAGAAAAGACATTTCAAGTCCAGTCCAAGTATCTGATATTTTAAAAGAAATCAACTTTACAAGTACAGAATTCCAGATTTCCAAACTCAGTGAACTTGGTTGAGTTTCTGAATAATTCAATAGTATAATTAATGCTATATTAATTATGTTAAATAAATTATTATAAATACATTATGTTTCATGTACAGAGAACAGAGGAAGGGTTTGGGGTGGGCAAAATGGGTGAAGGGGTTCAAGCTGGACTTTTGATGGTGCTCACACTGTAGTGTAGAATTATGATGTTGTGCACCTCAAACTCACACAAAATGCTTATACATCAATTTTATACCAATTAAAAAATGAAAGTGTCAATGACCAATTCCAATGCATTAAATTATTGATGTGTTGTGTTTTCTGAACAGCTTATTTTTTCCAACAATCGGAGGCAATTATAGCTGCTTATAACCCCAGCCTCACTCTGCTTTAGAAAAGCATTTCTCACCAGATCCCCAGGAAATTAACAGACATGCTGTGAATAATATGTTCTTTAATTAACTATAGTCAGAGGAAGCCGAGTTCAACAAAGCAGATTTCTTTACTGTCAAATATCAAATAGCTTTTAATTTGCTATATCTGTTATGATACTCTAAAAGTGAGACCAGTTTAGCAGTGTTTTACAAATTTACTTGGAAAAAAAAAAAAAAACCCTATTGGATAAATTTGCTCATGTAGGTAACCAAAACTTTGTACCTGTACCACCCCTTAGGTAGGAGACAGCCAAGGCATGACTGTGGTGTTCAGCTTCAAACTAGTGATCCAAGTTTAGTAATCTGTCTCCTACTTTGTTTCCAAATTTAAAGCTCCATTTTCTTCCAAATGTATGGTAATTGGATTTGTATCTAGAATCCATGTTCTGAAGATTCGATTTGGATAAACTAATAACAGCAAATCATTCAGAAGAGAAGTGGTGCCTTATATCTGTCACTTCCGTACTCAACACCCCAAACTGTGCCATTTGCCAATCTCTAATTAGAGAATATGATGATTAATTTCATGTGTCCATTTGAGACTAAAGAATGCCTGTCGTGGATTCTGGCCCACAGAATTCGTATGCCATGGCAGGCATGTAAATAAATTCACAGGGAGTATACTGGATTAGAAAATCTGGGACCACGCGACCCCTCTCCAATCATGGCGAGAGAGAGGCCACGAGCTATGCCCCTCGGCTTTTATTGTTGTTTCTTGGGCACATTACATCAGAATGGTCTTCATTAACTATACATAGATTGTAGATTTACATTAAGTGGTAGACATCCAGGATGGCACAACAAAAGGATAGATACGCAAATGGAAAGAAAATAGGTTTCTGGAGGAACTTGAAAGAAATAACAATACGGGTCTAAGGAAGCTAGGCATGCATTAGCATGAGTTCTTTTGATTCAGGGAGAGAGAGGTTTTAGCATGAGCAAGTCTTAAATCTAAGAAATAGACTATCCTGATTCCCCACAGGAAATTCCTCTGTCACACACATGTGGCCTGCTTGCCATCCCATGCATGTTCCACTGGAGCTTTTCTCTCTTAGACGTGAAACATTAGGGCTACATTTCCCAAGGTGAGAAGCATGAATTCCCTTTAAATGCCCATACAGCTGGTAAGAAGTTACTTCCTGGTGTATCTATGGAGTTGCCTCTGGAGAGATTAGCATTTGAAACCATAAACACAGTGAAGAAGAGTGCCCCTGTTAATCCAGGTGGACATCTTCCCATCACTGAAAGCTTTACTAGGAAAAAGGCAGTAGAAGGTCTAGTGTGCTCTCTGCTTGAGCTGAGGCCTCCATCTTCTCCCACCCTTGGGCATCTACACTCCTGGTTCTGGGGCCTTCAGACTTGGACTGGGTCTCTCACCCTTGCCTCCCCTGATGCCCAGGCCTCTGGGCTCGAACTGGAAAAACACCACCAGCTGTCGTGGGCCCTCAGCTTGATGCATCAGAAGGACAGCTTCCCTACCTCCGTCAGTTTAAGAGCCACTCCTCATAACAAATCTCTTTCTCTATGTATCCTATCAGTTGTCTTGTCTTTCTGGAGAACCCTGGATAATTTATAGCCCTTCTGAATACATGCTGTATTTCTTAATATTACTCTATTTACTGTATTCCTCTGTATGTCTTTCCTGATGTCAAGGACTTATCATTTTTATTTTTCATAATGATGGAGGTAATTACAAATAGAATTATATTGGCTAAAATATTTAAAATTATAATACAGTATAGATCAACATGTCTTGCAATAGATGCATTTTACAATTATGTAAATGTCATCATGATCATAAAGTTAAAATAAATAAATGTGAGAGATCTTTAAAAGACATCAGTAAGAAAGGTGGCATTGTTTCCATATGTTGAGAAACTTGTAAAAATTACAAATAAATTATTTTAAAGACTAAAACTTTTAATAAAATATTGATTTTAAATGTTAATCGAGGATACATGAGAGATAAATATTTAGTTTTTAAAATGTGGACAGATAGATGCTAAAGATAAAAGCATAACATATTAGCCAACATATAGTATTGTAATTTAATACACGATTGAAGAGGTCAAAGTTTACATTCTTGTTACACATGCTTTTATTGCTAATTGACTTTTTTCCTAAATGACAAACTTATAATTGGTAGCTACTGAAACACATATTCTCAAAGGTCATGAAACCCTAGAGAACGCTGAGGGAGAAAGCCTTCTCATATGATACAGCTATTTCTGAAGTCAGCATAAAACCAAGCTTTGTACTTTACCAACTTATAAAGTTTAAAGGTTATGCTGCTAACACGAGATGGATATTCATTTTATAAATAAACTTCTTAAGAGGACAGAAAGTTTAACTCTGATCCTTCAGAAGAAATACTGAGGAATTGAGAAACTTTAAATTAATCTTCTTAGTGGTTCCTAAGTTTAAAATTAACATTAAATTATTGAACTTGGAGAACTATAAGAATAATTCTGTTGTTCAAAGGGAGAAGTGGGATCTGCAAAATTCCATGGGAGAATATGTATTGAATTCACAATTAATTTTTAATGTATCAACTCTTCCTTTATGAGACTGCCGAATCTTCTCTTGTGACAGGAAAACTGAATTATAGTTGCCCTTGAAAAGGAGAGGCATGTTTTTTGTATTCAGTCAAAGTCATTAGCTCAAGAACACTGGGAAGTCAACTTTTAGTGAGGGTAACTTAAAAGCTAAAAAAGGCACTGGTGGTGTTCCTCTGTTCATTTTACATGTAGCACTCCCAATTTCTTTCTTATCCACCTAATCATATTTTATTAACTCACAAGTAATTTATTTATTTATTTTGTTAAGATTTTATTTACTTTTTTTAGAGAGAGGGAAAGGGAGGGAGACAGAGAGGGAGAGAAACAGCAATGTATGGTTGCCTCTCACATGGCCCTTACTGGGGACCTGGCCCGCAACCCAGGCATTTGCCCTGACTGGGACTCGAACTGGCGACCTTCTGGTTCCCAGCCCGCACTCAGTCCACTGAACTACACCAGCCAGGGCTAACTCACAAGTAATTTATTCAAAAATAAATATGTTTACCCATTTCTTAATTAAAAAAAAATGTGTGATGTAACTGTTATTCCATCAAGCAATCTTAATAACACAGCTTAGATTACAGATTAGGTCAGTTTATTAGGAGAAATAAGTACAATATACATATTTAGAATAGAATCCAGTTTTTGTAAAGGTTACAAATATTTGCAGGTTTCAATAATGAAAAGAGCTGTGTACTACAATGAGTCAGCTCTCTCTACCTTTAATGTCACTCAGAGGGCCAGGCCCGCCAGTACATGGAGTAGAAAAGGATTTGCCACTGCAAGCAACAGCATTGCCACCCACTAAAAAATGTAGTCCTTTTCTCTTCTACTTTCACATAAGGACTGGGCTAGGAAAATACCTCTAGGTAGTTGTGTAATTGCTTGTCATCTTCTTTTACAATTAATACCATTTTTCACTAAAGTGAAAATACATTCAAGCTACAAATATCATCAGATTTTAATAATTAAACCATAATTTTAGCTATAAAAAGGCTTACAGCCTGTCTTTCAAAAAAATAAAGATTTATGTATTTATTTATTTTTAGACAGAGGCAAAGGCATGGAGAAAGAGAAGGAGAGAAACACCAATGTGTGTTTGCCTCTCATGCAACGCCTACTGGGGACCTGCCCCAGAACCCAAGCATGTGCCCTGACTGGGAAATGAACTGGCGATCCTTGCAATCCTTTGGTTCACAGGCACTCAATCCACTGGGCCACACCAGCCAGGGAGAGAGATTGTCTTTTTAAAAATTGATACTGATTATAATTTATTTACATTAAAAACTTCCAACTTTGACACCTCACAATATAATGTAAAAATATTAAAGTTGTAATGACTTGGCTTTTCAAAATATCCATTGTATGATTTTATGAATGGCACACTGGAATGAGAGTAACGATGAAGATGGAATAGAAGATTCTCCCCAACGAGAGCTATTGTCAAGGCCCTTCACCTGTTTATTACTCTCTGTTGTGAGGGTAAGTGCTTCCCTGGAAAGACCTGGCAGGTCTCTCAGGAACAGGGTCTTAGAAACTATTAAAGGATTTCGTTAGGTTGGATGATTTTGCAGAAGATCTAAGAAAGCAGGGATTCTTCTGAGATTGGATGACGGTAGAAGGCAAGGGGGCAAGGGCAGTTTTGCATCTGAGTGAACCGGAAGTGGCTGTGAATCAGTGTAAGAGTGACATTTGGGCGATTTTGTCGGTGGCAGGGCAGCCCCGCTTCTGTTTGTACTTAGACCGTGTACGAAGTGGCCTTGCTGGTCTCATTGGGTCACGATCGTAGACTAGGTCTTAGGCTGAAGCGCTGTGATACTGTCGTGTGCAGCGGCAGGATCACACCGCTTAGCTCTGAGAAGCCGATCAGGGCAAATGCTGTTTCTCAAGGATTGCTCTTCGTTTCCTTTCTGTCTGTGCAGAATCGAGGATAATGATTAAGGAAAATGTCTGTAGAAGGAGCTCTGGATAATGTAAAAAAAAAAAAAAAATAATAATGTCTAATTAGTAGTTTTTTTAAAAAATCAATAATGCCTCCCATATTTGTCAAATGACTTGCAAATGCTTTTCAAAAATGAAAACTGAGAGAAATTAGTAAGAGAGAAAGGTCACTTGAATTAGATTTTTGTGGCAGAAAAGACAGAAATCAAAGTAAAAACAATTATATATTTTATTATATAAAAGGAAGATACAATCTTTTGTTGTCTTCTGCTTTTCCCTCCAGAACTGCTCTTTATTCTCATCCACCCTGTCCTGCATTCGTCAGGAGGCCGGCCGGGCCAGGTGGTATTGTCAGTGGGCAACCCCTCAGTGAGACCAGCAGGAGCCGGTGAGGGAGGTCAGGGTGTGTATTTAGCCATCGCTCCCTCTATTCCCTGGATGTGTCCCTGGACAGCTCTCTAGGGACCACTGCCCTCATGGGCTCTTCTGATTCCCTATATCCACTCCTACCCTGGTTCCCTTTTGGCCTGGCGTGTAACCATAGCAATTCTTACGAATCCTGGGATGTTACACTGCCCTTTGTGGTCTGTCTGTGCCTTGCTTTTCCCTGTGTGTTTACTTGCTCCTTAAACTCTCCTCAGAGTATTCTATTTTAGGTTGGTAGCTCTTTCTGCTGTAATGCAGAGTGATACAAAAATATTCTTGTGAAATATGTTTCAAAGAAAAGGTCTCATATTGATTTCAAACCATTGGCCATTGTAAGTGGATTTTTCTATTAGGTCTTTGGCATCATTTTCAACAAAGAGTGTTGAAGATGCACGCACCTTCCACATTGATATCATGAACTGATTTCCCACTTAAAATACTTGTTCTTTATATTTCATACCATTGTGGACCATAGTATGTGTTTTCACCTTTCTCTGGAACAATTAAGGGGATGATTTATGTTAAGTATTTCACCAATAATCATTTCTATTGTACAGTGTCCCGTGCAGCTCCAGCTCAACATGTGCCCAACACTTTCATTTTTTAAATATTTTACTTCTTTGTTTTTAGAGATAGGGGAAGAGAAGGAGAAAGACAGGGGGAGAAACACTGGCATGAGAAATATCTATTGGTTGCCTCTCTGTGCGCCTGGGCTATGGACCAAACCACGACCCAGGTGTGTGCCCTGACTGGACCTTTCCTTTTACAGGATGACGCCCAGCTGAGTCTCACTGGTCAGGGCACTTTTCACTTTTTACAAGATTCCATTTATATTTTGCATTAAATCCAACTGAGAGGATTTTGCTCCCCCTCCCATTTTGACAGCATAGGTTCTACTGTGCTGTCATCTGCCAGTGGATAAGATTGTACAGTAAAAACACTTTCATGGTAATACATTATGTAATCTGAAGCAAAAGAGCAAAAAAACTATCTTGCTTTTATCAGTCTTCCCGGAAGCATCAACGTATAATATCTCTTTTCATGGCAGGCTGCAGGGTGCCCAATGATAAATAATGGGCCCTCAAACACACGCCAGTAGGGAAAGCTAACTATTCCCAGTAGTTGATAAAGCCACAGAAGTTTGATGCTGACACTCCTTGTGTAGAGACGTTTGTTTTATAGAAGGCCTGTATCGGAGTGAGAGAAGACAGGAGCTGGCAGGTCTCCAGTCAGTAGCATCATTGGGAACCGGGAAACGTAAAGGTTATGTGCACAGAAATCTGTACAAGAAAGGAAAGTAGAACATCATTATGTAGAACACATGGAGAATCATCCAAAGGTTTACAACCATATTTTATTCTTTCCTTTGTTTAAACATTTTGTTTACTGATTTCAAAGAGAGAGAAAGGGTAGAGAGGGAGAAAGAGAAACAGAGAGAGAGAGAGAGAGAGATCAATTTGTTGTTCTGCTTGCTCCTGCATTTACTGATGGCTTCTTGCATATGTTCCGACCAGGGATTGAATTCGCAACTTTGGTGTATTGGGATGATGCTCTAACCAGCCAAGCTACCTGACCAGGATTGCTGAATATTTACATAATGTAAATCAAAAAACCTTTTATATAATTTATTATTTAATTGTACGTTTTAGGGAAATATTTATTTTTGTTAACAAAAAGTTTGAAAAGTTAAATTAAAAGAAACAATACTGTATAGCATAGGAAACATAGTCAATAATATTGTAATAACTAAGCATTGCACCAGGTGAGTACTAAAAATATCAAAGGGAGCTCTTCGTGAAGAAGAGATTATCTGATCAATGCGCTGTGCATCTGAGACTAACACGAAATAATATTGAATGCAAACTGTAACTGAAATATAAAAATAAATAAGTAATAAATGTGTGGTAGAGTCCATCCCTGCAACCAAAAATAAAAATGGAAACTAATGGAACACTCAAGAGCAAATTTTCATATACTTCAGATATTTTTTGACTTCATAAATAGAAACAGAAACATTTGAGAAACACTCGAGGGGCTGTGCTAATAATGTCAACAAGATGAAAATGAAGTGACACTAAACTAATTAAAAAGTGTCGTTATCTACCTCAAAAGGAAAATTTATTGAAGAAAATACAACCAAAGGTGATGAGTTAATGTGTGCAGCTGCAGAAGATGCATTTCTTACTATGTGAATCATGCTTTTCATCTAAATCCAGTAACTGTCTTCTACATTAGCATTGCTCACTTTCTAAATTTTTTCACATCTATGCAAATTGAAACAATAATTCTTAATATATTGAATTTATTATCAGAAGACCATCACAGATAGGGAAACAGTATCAGTTTTATATCAATATGACCAGAGACATCAGAATGAAAATAATTCTAGTAATGCTTTGTACTTTTAACATCATTTATAAAATCAAAGTGAAGTTTTAAAATTGTATTAAAGTTGATAGTATTCATTGTTATGTATTTACTTGACATTAAGTTACATTTTAATAATGTACATAAATTATTGCAGTGATGATATGAATGCAAAATTTATTTTTTTAAGATTTTATTTGTTTATTATTACAGAGAAGGGAAGGGGGAGGGAGAGAACCATCCAGGTGTGGGAGATCACATTGATCGGTTGACCCTCACACACCCCCAACCCCAACTGGGGACCTGGCAAGAAACCCAGGCGTGTGCTCTGACTGGTGCCCCTTTGGTTTACACACCCACTCTCAATCTACTAAGCCACACCAGCCAGGGATGAATAAAAATTTTAATATAGCACAGTATTATGCTTAAAGAATTCCTCACAACCTATGTTCTTTTATTTATTTATTTATTTTTATTTGAGGATACAGATGTTATTAAGTGACCTATACAAGTTACAGAGTCCATGAAATTGTATGTTGGATTTTTTTGGCCCTTTTTTCTTTTAACTAGGGAGTGATTTGGTAGCTTTATCCTTTTATTATATCCTTGCTAATTGGTTTAGAGTATATATATATTTTAAAGTATATTTGCCCTGGCTGGTGTAGCTCAGTGGATTGAGCGCAGGCTGGGAACCAAGTGGTCCCGGTTCGATTCCCAGTCAGGGCACATACCTGGGTTGCGGGCCAGGTCCCCGTGAGGGCCATGTGAGCGGCAACCATACATTGCTGTTTCTCTCCCTCTCTTTCTCCCTCACTTCCCCTCTCTCTAAAAAAATAAATAAAAATAAAATCTTTAAAAAATGTTAAAAAATAAATAAATAAATAAAGTATATTTTATTGATTATGCTACTACAGTTGTCCCAATTTTTTCTCCCCTTTATCCCCCTCCGCCCTATACCCCCCACCCTCATCATTCTATCCCCCTTAGTTTATATCCACGGGTTGTATATATAAGATCTTTGGCTTCTCCATTTCCTATACCATTCTTAACCTTCTCTTGTCTATTTTGTGCCTACCATATGCTTTTTATTCCCTGTACATTTTCCCCCATTCTCCCTGCTCCCCATCCCCCAACAACCTTCCATGTGATCTCCATTTCTGTGATTCTCTTCCTGTTCTGGTTGTTTGCTTAGTTTTAGTTTTTCAGGTGCAGGTGTTGATAGTTGTGAGTTTGTTGTTATTTTACTGTTCATAGTTTTGATCTTCTTCATATTTTTAGATAAGTTCTTTTAACATTACATATAATAAGGGCTTAGTGATGATGAACTCCTTTAATTTCACCTTACCTGGGAAGCACTTTATCTGCCCTTGCACTTCCTTTTTAAATGATAGCTTTGCTGAATACAGTAATCTTGGATGTAGGTCCTTGCCTTTCACAACTTTGAATATTTCTTTCCAGCCACTTCTTGCCTTTAAAGTGTCTTCTGAGAAATCAGCTGACAGTCTTATGGGAACTCCTTTGTAGGTAACTGTCTCCTTTCCTCTTGCTGCTTTTATGATTCTCTCTTTATCTTTAATCTTGGATAATTTAGTTATGATGTGTCCAGGTGTCCTACAGGTGCTGCGTGTCCTCTCCACCCCAGATGCCTGTCTCCTTCCCTCCTACCTGTCTGGATGAATGTTTCTTCTTGGAAATGGGACTTCCATACAGTTTGATTTTCTGGCAGTTCTGGTTGTTTTGTTTTTTAATTGGTTGTTACTTTTCTTTTGATTCCGCGTGGAAGCAAAGTGTTTGTACCTATGCTTCCATCTTAGCCAGAACCACAACCTACGTTCTTAAACTAACAAACTAATGGGGCAGAAATAGGGGTGAAATGTGCTGTAACATGCCTTTTATTTATATTTACATTCAAAAATCAATTATTATATTATACAATTGAAACATAGAAGCTAAAATTGCAAAAACATATATACAGATAATTTATACATCACACATAAATATACGTGTGTAATTTATAAATAATGTATACATTAATTTTATGGGTGTGTGTATATATTCACACACATATAAACATGTATATAGGAATCAAAGTTCAAAAGCTGCTATTGACAAAACAAAACAAACAAAAAAAGACCCCAGCAGGGTATTGCTGGCAGGGGACTAACCTGCAGCAGAAAAGAATTACAAAAAATGAATAAAATATTTAAAAATCACTGAAGGCATTTATAAAACAACAAAGGCTGACAGAACTTGAGGGTCAGAATCCTGCAGGGAAGGTAAGACATTGATGGGCCTTGAGTTCCCTCTTGTGTGTGTGTGTGTCTGTGTGTGTGTGTGTGTGTTTTATTTTCCTTTGCAGCCTTGAGCTGATTTTCAGTACAGGACATAGGGGCCAACAGAGAGTAGCAACCCTGTGTTTGCAGCAACTCCAGGGCTAAGAAAGCAATCACTAAAATTTATGGCTTCTGAACAACGAGGAAGGCAGGGCAGCATCCTAGCAGGAAAGAAAACTACATAGAAAGGACCCAAATGTCCCGAGTACAGTATAGCTATTAGACATTTTTCAACTTTTACACTAGTCAAGCACAGGTGATAATTCAGATACAGAAAATATAAAATACCCGCTAAACCTAAAAAGTAAAGCAGAAATTCAACAGTCTCACAGCTCAGGAGAGACTGGATTACCCTTTGTAAACACGTAGGTGCTAGGAAACTTAAAAGGGTTTTAGCCTTAGGTATAAGTAAACAGTTAACCAGATCAAGGACATTTTTCCTGTTCTCTAAAGGATGGTGATAAATATAAATCTTCTGGAGAGAATAATAATAATATCCATAGTCTTTAAAATTTTTGTATACGAGTTCTGAGAATTAATTTAAATATCACAAAAGACATGACAAGAAAGAGGACCAAATGACCAAAAATCAGAGTGGGTAAAATAATAATTCATACCAACAACTAATGTACGTATTGGGGCTATCACAAACAGAGTTGAAAATTACTATAATGTAGATTTTTCAAGAATACTGACAAAGAGAATTTTATTAAATAAATCATAGAATAAAACAATTGGGAATTTTAGCACTGAATAATGCAATAAATGGTGTTATTGCATTATTAAGTAATAAATGTGCATTTATAACTAACACATTATAAATGTACTTGATTAATTTGAAAATAAATAAGACAGTAGAAATAAGAACAAGTACACTACAATTAGATCAAGGTAAATTGTCTACATTAATGAACTCCAATAAGTTTAAAATATACAATAGTGTTGAAGAGACATATAGGTCATGATAACAAGATGCGCCCTCGTATAACTGAAGGGCTGTATCCCCTGCCCAGCACCTCTGCATTTGCCCCTCTGCCCACCACTGACAGCTATCTTTCTAGTTTCTGCTTCCATGAAGCTGACTCTTTTAAGATTACACCCAGAAGCGAGATCATGCTACCATTGCATGTCTTTCTTGGCCTTACTTCGTTCACTTATATAATGTATGGTGGGAAAAACCTTAATTATCTCTATGGCTGCCAATTCTTGGTCATTTATAATTTCTTTAAGTTCAGAAGCATTTGGCTGTCTCAGCCCCGTAAGATTTCAAATGATGGGAATCAGGGTCAAACTAGATTATAAACCGTGGACTAAGAGCAATTTCCTTGACAATAAGATATTTCCTTTCATTTATTCTTGTGGGCTGTTTAGCTATAGAATTCATTTCTCATAAGACTTCATAAGATAAGCAATAAGCACTAATATTCTATCTCATTATAATTTCCATAATGCTATTACTACATTAAGCAGGTATCTGGCTTACAAGAATCAACCCTATAAGCATTTAACCACTTTTGACCATCAAACTGGAGGGGTTTCTAAGTTTTCAACATGCACATTCTGGGTTTTCAATATTCTTGTATTCGTCTCCTTCAGTAGACCAAACCATATTTAACATTGAGTTGCTTTCAGAACCCAATTTCTCTTTCCCTTCGTCTTCAAATCTGTGTCAATTAGGAACTGAATTCAGTTTCTAACAACTAGAAAATTACAATTCTTGATAGGTCTCCAGAAATAGTGCTGTGACTTCATATTTTATCATTAACTTGGCACTTTTTTAAGATTCTATTTATTTATTTTTAGAAAGAGGGGAAGGGAGGGAAAAGAGAGGGAGAGAAACCTCTCATGCGCCCCCAACTGGGGGCCTGGCCCACAACCCAGCCATGTGCCCTGACTGGGAATGGAACAAGTGACCCTTTGGTTCACAGGCTGGCACTCAATCCACTGAGCCATACCAGTCAGGGCTTGAGCTCGTCATATTATCTATTTTTCTGGAGCAGCCATTTTTCTAAGGCTAATTCATCAAGCAGAAGAAAAGGCAGAAGGGCATATTCTCCCATTTTTAAGGAGATTTTGCAGAAGTCATGTAAAACAAGCTTATATGTCATTGGCCAGAATTACTTACTCGGACAGATATAGCTGAAAGAGATATTGGTAATTAATTGTATACTTTGTTCTTGGTTATATAATGCCCAAACAAAATATCCAGTTTCTTTCTAAAGAAGGAAGAAATACATATTAGTAGACAATTAGAAATTGGTGCTACTATGTTTTGTCATATTTTGATGATTTTCCCAAGTGTGTTTTCTTCATTGCTCTGCATATAATAGAGTAGAATATAGAAACTTGACTTTACATTGCTTCATAAATATTAATAAGCTAGCAAACTAAAGAATCCTTTGTTTGTGACTTACATATGTCATTAAGGTCATGAGAACTCCCTTGAGGGTAAGCATGACCTAGGAAAATTTCATTGCATCAAACTAAAAAGCTTTCACAGCAAAGGAAATCACCCACTACACAAAAGGTAACCTACTGAAAGTAAGAAGATATGGGCAAATGATGTATCTGACAATTGGTTAGTACTGAAACTGTATAATAAACTCATATAACTCAATATTAAAAAATATATCCAAATTATATAATGAACTCATTCAACTCAACATTTAAAAAACATTATTTTTTATTATTGTTGTTGAATTACAATTATTCCACTGTTTTCCCCACTGCTTTTCCCTGCCTGCCCCATCCCTGCTCCCATAGTCCATCCCCCCACATTGTCCAGGCCCATGAGTCCTCTATTCACATCCCTTGACTTAACCCTTGTTGTTCTTTTCCCCTTGTCTCCCTCATGGGGAAAAGTGATCCTCCCCTCTGAGCACTGTCACTTTGCTCTTTATTTCCATGCCTCTGGTTCTATTTTGCTCATTTGTTATGTTGATGAGGTTCCTCTTATAGGTGAGATCATATGGTGTTTGTCTTTCACCACCTGGCATTTCACTTAGAATAATGCTCTCCAGTTCCATCCATGCTGTTATGAAGGGTAGGGCTTCCTTCTTTCTCTCTGTGGCATAGTATTCCACTGTGCAAATAAATAAATAAATAAACAAACAAACAAACTGGTAGAAGACCAGGAAAAATTGAAAATTGAATTAAAAAAGACTGCAGATGGTAACTTTGTATGCATGTGCCAACATAGAAAGAGCATGGCATTTTAGGTTGTTACACTTCACCGTTTTCCCTAAAACAAATCTAATGGCTAAATGTTCTTCTGGCCTAAGTACCACTAGTGACCTATTTATAAGTTCCTGCTCAAATATGGCGATAACACATTGTTTCATCCAAGAGAAACATGCTGTGTTATACAGAAAAAACATGTAGGTGTTTCAGATCTGTGTTGTAAATACAGATGTTCCTACCTTAGCAAAAGAGCTGTGTTCCTGAAAAGTTGCTTGTAAACATATTATGGGAAAATAAATCAATAAAATTCTTATTAAAATTAAGCAGAGTACTGGAATATGCATTTTCCCAAAGAAGACATATACAAAGACGACCAACAAACACACGACAAGATGCTCAGCATCATTAATCACCAGGGAAATGAAAATCAAAACCACAATGAGACACCACCTCACACCTATCAGAATGACTGGTAATCAAAAAGACAATGTATAACAAGCATTCTCAAGAATATGGTGAAAAGGGCATTCTTGGGCATTGTTGGCATAAATTGGTACAGTTACTTTGGAAAACAGTATGGAAGTTTCTCAAAAAAATTAAAAATAGAACTACCATATGATCCAGCATTCTACTTCTGGGTTTATAGCTGAAGAAAGCAAAAAAAGATGTGCCCGGTCTAAGGCACACGCCTGGGTTGCGGGCCAGGTCTCCAGTGGCGGACACACAAGAGGCAAACACACATTGATGTTTCTCTCCTTCTCTTCTCTTCTAAAGATAAATAAATAAAGTCTTATAAAAGTAAAATAAAATAAAATTTAAGAAATCTGTTAACAAATAAAATAGAAGGCTATTTAATAAGTTGGTTCAGTTGTAAGAAGGATAGATTTTATATATTGGTTTCAAGAGGAATATTACAATAATATAGGTACAAAAACTTTAGAGAACTGTACAGCTCACTCCAAGTAAAGTTAAATATATGCCAAAGGAAAACACAACTGCAGGCTTCAAAGCTACGACACCTTCACTACTGCTTGAGTTTAACATAGTTCAAGGAACGTTCACTGTTCTGCTTCCCAGTGGAACATACCTTCCATTCATGTTTCTGGGTTACATTCACGAAAGAGAGAAGACAGCAAAACTCAGATAAAATGAGGCAATAAAATTGTAAGTGCTTAGACACAGTCTGCTTGAATTTGAGTTTTTGACCACCTTGTTCAAATTCCAGTCATCACCAAAATAATGACAAACCTACATAATTAACATCCAAGTGAAGTTCCTCTTAGGAGGAGCTCTTGAATGAAAATGTGTGGCAGGTGGTAAAACTGAACGTAAAGGATATTTTGTGTATATATTTTTAAATCATCATAATAAAATATTGTAATTTTACCAGTCAGTGGGTGTTGTAAAAATAGTATCTGTTTATTGAAATATAGAACATGTGCATTTTATTTATAAAGATTTGAAGGACATATATTTGAAAGCTGTGCTCAGCTATTTTTCTTTGTATATCAACAACGATTTTCTCTGTGGTATGGGAATTCATTGATTATAAATATTAAAGATTTCTGTAGGCTTGTGAATATTAATGTATTTCTTTCCATTTTAATTAAAATTTGACAGCACACGTCTCATAAATTTTCTCCCTTAAGTAATTTGGAAATATATAAACAAATAAAATTTCTGTTGAAAATACTTTTTTCATTTTTATTCCATACATCTTTTGATGTTTTACAACTGAAACCAGAGGGCTGCACAATCCATGGATAACATGTACCAGTAGATCAATTTATCTGGCAAGATAAACTTTAACCCTCAGGTTACACAAACGGATGTTAGTACATGGCTTCTGGCTTTGCTGAGCAAAACATGAATTTAGTTGACAAAAAATAACTACTACACTTCCCTGTAAATACACTTTACATTACTGGAGAAAGGAAAGGAAATGAAGTGTTTTAACCCTGTAGCACGGTTGTATTACAGTCAGCATTTTCTAACTGTGCTGCTTTTGTTTGCTCCCCAATGTTGCAATCTTAGCTAAGGGTCATCCTAAAGAATACTTTCTAGGGCATCACAGGAGACTTTTTTGTTTTGAAAGAATTTGCAATCAAAATTCCGCAGTGCAAACAGCATTATCAACATTTTTGGTAAACATTCTTCCCCATCACTACTGAAGAATTTTAAAGAGAGTAAAGCTTTGTGTGTTGCGAACACTTAAAATGAGGTCTATGTACATACCTGAAGCATTTGCTTATCAACACAATAGTAAAATAATATATCAATATTGATACGGCAATTATAGTGTGTTAATTATTAATATAATTATAGCAATCATGTATTCCTATATAATTATAGTATATACTATAATAATATATTCCATATGTATCATATAACCACCTGTAATTACAGTAATTAATCTAACTAATATAATCACAATAAACATAATGAATAACATGTAATAAACTAATTTATTAATATAAATATGTGCAATTATTATTATGTTCACACATTTAAATTTTCCACTATTTTTTATATGAGAAGTATTTAAGTTGTTTCCAAAATTTATGTTTAGAAATGATGCTGATACATTCGTATTTGTGTAGTCAAATTATAGAACCATTAATGTGAAACTTACATATCAGCTTCCAAAGGGTGATCCTCTCAAGGAAAGAAGGAGGGGATTAGAGGCCATAGTTGTCCTAACTTCTGTCAGTACAATGTCCTCGTTTGATAGCATATATCAAGTTAAACAAAGTTTCGACATTAACAATTCTCTGTGACAGATATGTGGTACTCAAACTATTCTTTCCTGTATTTTTAAAGGATATTTGAAGTAAAAGATAAAATAATGATTAGTGTACAAAATGAGTGTTTTGAATTTAGGAACAGTTTAGAATCAGTTCCCCCAGCCATGTGTACGTAGACACCTTTTAATTACACTGCTTTAACGTATACCCAGCTGTCCTATTATTATAACTGTAACCAGAAGCTGAAAATAGCACATGACTGTCTTTAAAATGGTGAGTTAGCTGAATCCACAAGTAGTAGCGCTCATCATGGATGCTTTCATATTACCTAGGAAGTTGGCAAGTAGTGAAGTTGGCATCAAGGAAGCATCTGGTTTAAGTGCATGTTGGGATTCCAACCATTTGACTCCTGAGATGAGACTTAGGAGACTTGGCTGGATGTTGCAGGATAGTGGAGTGTGGTAGTAGCCACTGAAGTCTTAAATATCCTTCAATACAAAGTGTTCTAGTTTAAAGCAGAGAAAGCATAGAATGGAGTCTAGTAATTACTAAAAGTATCATGTGTGTCACAAATCATCAAATGGGTCAAAATAAAATAAGTCTGTCCTATTTAGACTGTAAATGCAAATTATTTTTTGTCAAGCTCAAAAGTCTGTGTTAGCAATGGCTTTGAGCCTGGCCAGGGTAGGGAGTCAGTGGAAAATAAGCTCAGCCTCTTTTGCTGAGTATGTTTCCCCACCCCACAAATAAATAAAAATAGCTTACAAACTACTTTTTAAAAATCCATTCATAGAGAGGTAGCCCAGGAGCAAAGGAAAGATTACTCCAGTCTCATTCATCCTGACCAATTTTTTTTTCAATTGAGGTTGTTACTGACTCCCTGGAGTTGTGATCTCCTGGAAGAGAAATCAAAAGAATTCCTGGAAAGTAATACAAAGAAAATTTATTTGGCTGTGCACAAGGGAGCCAGCAATGAAAAGGGAAGGAATGGGACTGCCTCACAAATGAAGGCTAGGGAGGATTTCAAAAAGGCATAAGCAGGAAACGTGGGGTCAAAGTATGCAGAGGTGGGGGTTTCTTGGCGCTCACCAGTGTGACTCCATGTGTCTTCAAGCATCGTATGTGTCAATACAATGTTAAATCTCCACCCGGGGTGTGTTGTTTTGAATTTAAATAAGGAAAGTTCACAGAAAAGACTCTTTCTTGCTAACTTGCATGCATGAGTGAAGTGAAAGTCCCTCAGCCTCCCTGAAGCAGCCCCAGTGGTCCTCAGTGTCCTTCTGTCTAGGTGCTAGAGGGCTGTTTGGCAAAGCGGGGGGGGGGGGGGGGGTAGAGGGACAGCTAAGCAAGCCCAGGCCTCCTGCCAGCTGGGCTCAGGGAGTAGATGCCTATCTCAATGTGTTTAAGAAGGAAGTGGAGAATGGAGATGAACAGAGAGTCTGGACTGAGGTCCAGATTCAAGGCATGTGTCTTGACAAAATGTTCCTAAATTTGATATATTGTAAACATATAAACTGTTGACTTTTAAAAAACATGTTTGCTTTGCCCCATGCAGCCTGCCATAGTGGCCCCTGCCCTTACATTGAGAAGGCCTTGTCTAGGGCCATGGGGAAGGTCACCATGTCTCTCTAATGCAGTGAGGGGCAGCTCTTAGAATGTAATCTTGGAGTCTGGACACATGGCTTGAAACCTAAGGGAAATCAGTTGCCAACTGGTAGACTTTGTGGATAACATCTCTATAAATTCACATGCCAACATCCTATTACCTGCAATACCAAAATTCAAATGCTCGGACAACCAAAAGATTTTGAATTTTTTTTTTTTTTGCAAAAATACTTGAAGTAAAATTTATTCCGATTACCATGAAGACACTTAGATTCTCTATTAACTCCACTTACTGTGCATATCAGATGTTTTACTGAAGATATTTTAATATTTTATTATATATTTGATTAGACATGCTGCTGCACACACTTCCGGAGTTGTGACGAAACACACAGTGGATGGACCACTCCACCTCTCTGGGATATTCTGGTACTCGGGCACATCTGACCAAGACTTTTGCATAAGAGATTGTGGCCCTTTTATCCCAATTATAAAACTGGAGGAAAATTGTATCTGTTACAGAATTTTCATAGCAATTAAAATAATGTAGAATCCTTACTGAACTAAATAGTTGCCTCTTAATAAACACAAATATAAATTATAAAGCAGAAATCCTAAAATAGTAAACTTGAATGACAAGTTTCAGAATAGGAGAATATATTTGATGCTGGGAAATTGGAAGAGATAAAAGGTGATTCACACTAAATGATGCGACCTTGTGGACTGTGGCTGTAAAAGATCAAGCTGCGAGCACTGAAGCCATTTGTGGTACGAGCCCTTAAGAGGCCCTTTGGTGGTCCCTGCCTCCTGGAAGTCATTGGTTTGTGTAATCCCCTTCCTTTCAAGATGGGCAAGCCCTTCTAAGGAACAGAGCAGGGCAGAAATCAGTTCCAAGATTAGATTGCAAAAAGACAGTGTCTTTCATCTCAGGTCCTCTTTCTCCCTCACTTGCTCTGAAGGGAGCCAGTGGCCATGACCTGAGCTGCACTAAGGAGAGACCAGAGCTGAAAGGGGCTGAGTTCATGAGAGCCTGAGGGACTCAGTCCGACAGCCCATGAGGAACTGAGTCCTGACACAACCTCTGAGTCAGACTTTGAGCGGAGAAGTGGGGGAGAGGGGGATGGAGGCGATCATCTTTGAACAATAACAACAACAGATGCACACATCCATGTATATATATGCCAAACAAATGCATACATCCATTAAGATTCATTTTCAGAATGTAAATAGCTAACAAGAAATTGTAGCTGACAGAAGTTCCCTGTCTCTGCTATAATAAAACCAGTGCTCACTGCAAAAAAAAAAAAAATTAAGATGAAAGCACATGTCCCAATAGCTTGACTGCATCTTCATGAAGGACAATAAGCTGAAGAAAGACACACTCAGTTAAGTGACACTTGGAATTCTGGCCCACAGAAACTGAGAGACAGCAAATGTTTGCTCTTTTAAGTCACTACATTTTGGAATAATTTTTATACAGCAACAAAAATAATTAACTATAGAGATAATACTAAATAGCTTCAATTCCAGAACAAAATATAAGTGTGATAAATATGTACAAAATAAAAAAAAAAAACAGATAGTGCATGCAGAGACAGTAACAAGAAAATATAGAGTGAGTGAAGTGCAGGTAGAAGGAAATACGTGTTCTATTTTTTTATGGATGTTATAGTGGAATAAAAATGCTATCTAGAGTTAATCGATCATGAAAACTCATATATTAATGTAATTTAAGTCAATAAGATGCACTCAACAAAGTTAAATAATGTACGATACTGTACAAATAATATGCACTAAAATACAAATACTTTAAGAATAATAATACAAAGAAAGATTATGAGGAAAAATAGCTATATGTTGAATAATTATCATATTGTTGCCCCCCCTTAGCACTATAATTTTATTAAGTAATTTAATACTTAGACAATCTTAGAAGATGCATGCTATTATTATCTCTCTTTTATGGATGAAAACCAATTTTAAAAATTCATTATATAATAAAACCAATGGGACAGAAGGAAGCTTGTGATCAGAAAAATTAGTATTTTCAAATATTTGTTATTAGGCAATGTAAATTAAATAACATCTTTAAATTAGTGCCAAAATAACAGAAAGAAAAGCATAAGAAAGGAAGAAATATAAACATAAAATTATTTGCCTGAGTATACTGAAAAAGAAAAAAAAAAAAAAACATTAGTATCATGTTTAAGAATCCTCCCTAACTTAGGACTTTTGCACTTGCTTCTTTCTCTGCTTGGAATTCTCTCCCCAGCAACCTGAGTCTGTATGTTATCTGGGTCTTATGTTATCAAATGACCTTATCCTTTGGTTGGTCTACACGCCTTCTCCTTGTAGAATCTTCTCTTAACATCAAAACAAAAACAGCCTTCATGCAATCTTTCTTTAAATTTTGGTAACTCAGGTACATTCAGTGAGGGTAATTACAGTCCTCATATTTCAGTCATTATTCCTGATCGTTTGAAGATTGGTCTCATTTTGTGGTTGATGTGGTCAGGCATTTTTGTTTTAATCACTTCGTAGTATTTCTCTTTCATACTGTCTTCAATCTCCATCTGTTTTTCACAAGTCAGCACATATAGTACTCTTGAAAAGAGTCTATGAATTATTCTGGTGGGTTAATATAACTATAACTATAGGTAGGGTAACACTTTTATTTCTAGAGATATAATTTTATTACACTTTAACATTTAATTCTAAACAAATACAAAATTAACACTAAATGTTGGACTCTGGGTAGGGAAGTTACAGTCAGCTTATTCATTATGCCATGATAAATTATAGTAAGAATTGAGTGTATGTGTTTAAAAATAGATACTTTACTAGTCATTTGTTTGCCAATGATAACAATTCTGTTGGCATAAACTCTGAGTCATAAATACATAGAGTTTAGTACATTATTATTTAAAGAAAATTTAGCACGTAACTACTCAAGCAGTAGGAGAAGAGGCATTTCACAACTGCAAACATCTTTTAGACAACTATAAAATGAGATCATTTAGATGTTTTCCTGTAAAAAAATTTTGTTAGATGGAACTCTTATGGATAAAGATGTTTTCAGTGGTAAGAGAATTATCCACATGGGGAATATCAGGAAGTCAGCATCATAAGTGACAGCATTCTGAGTAAAACTTAGAGAATGAGAAAGTGATTGCTACATTGTGCAATTTTGTTTCTTTCTGTTATTCTTCCCCCACCCCCCATCCTTCAGATATACAACCAGAGGTGATAAAATGACAAGGCTCGTTTTGATAAGTGAAGGAAAGAACAGCAGACAGATAAGATCTACCGAGGTCATAAAATAAGAACTAGTAATAGCTACACTTCTACGAATCCTACAGTGTCCCTAGAGAACAGTTGATGTGGAGACTAGAAAATAAACAACACACACATTGAACTTACAGAAAAAAAGTCACCAAATAATTCAGATAAACAAAATTCATACATTGTTAACATAGTGTTTTTTTCAATTCTGGCTTATGTAACTGAAACCACAGAGCTCCAGAGCTACATAAAACATCGATTCATTATTTGTTTAACATTTTGATTCAACAAAATTGTTTTCAGTTGAAACATTTTTTAACCCAAAGCATTTTTAATGAACTAATTAAAAGTTTTTAAAAATAAATAAAATACTTAGTCATTTCCTAGAATAATTATTAAAATGTTTTAGCACCCAAATTTTTTAAAACCATACAATTTCCCATGGTTCTCTGAGCATATGCCACTGTTATTTTTATTTGATATAATATTTATAGAGACGATAGTGTCATCCCGAATGAAGTTGACCATCCATCCCTTCATTCGTTCTTTCCTTTACTTAGTCCAAGCATAAAATTAAGAAAAAAAAAATCTTCGAACAAATAAATTATTAAGCGAAGTATTGCTGTGAATTTCTTTGATTCACCTAAACAAAAGCTGAGAAGCAAATGCAGGAGGAAGACTAGATGGATGCACTGAAGGGATGAGAGTGCCCACACTGGGCTGCAAAGTGGGCGCCACAAGACCGCTTTGTGAAGTACACGATTGTCCCTCCACACCATGCATGCACCTGAAACTAATACAGAATACTGTTGAATACAAACCGTAGTTGAATATATGTCTATACATTGGTAATCATCAAATATTTAAACATATATACACACATTGATATTTATCAAACTTTAGAAACAAACAAAACAAGTGGAATCCAAGGTGATAAAAGAGTAATTAAATTAACACATGTCTTCCTTTTTTATCACAATACATTTAGTGAAAGTGGATAAATGATGACAATTATGAAAGAAAATCATTAATCAGCTCCAACGTGAGGAACAAGTATTTAGTTTATAGGTTGATCAAGGAAAAGCTATCAAATACCCTGCAGGAAGCTCTTTTCCCCCCAACTCATTGTAATCAACAGTTTAGGTACCAAAAAAAAAATGAAATGAAGAAGCTTGAAAATCTATCCCATCCAGGGAAATTTGGTAAGAGAGTAAAATCATGTGAAAAAATGCAATTTTCAAAGAAGGTGAAATCAGGATAAATTACTGGCCTCAAGTCCAAAGCTTTAATTTTGTGGATGAAGAAATTTTAATCCAGTGATGCTAAATGACTTGGTCAAAGGAGTGGGCAGCACATTTAATAATGTCTAGTCCGAGTCCCTGTGGTTTCCACTGTTCCAGACTGGCTTCTCTATTTCAGATATAATGCAATTAGGTAGAGTCCTGAAAATAATTCTTTAGGGACTAACCATGAACATGTTTTTGTAGCTTCTTAAATACAGTGATAGGGATTTCTGAGTAAGTCATATACAAAATACAAAGAAGTAATAATTAACTTTAGAATAAAAATAATTCTGACAAAAATTTAAGTAGTAATCACTTTCTTTGTGAACAGCATTGTAGACAGTTGAGATAATTATCAGATGGAATAATATGTTTTGCTTTGATATGGAAAATGTTCAAGATATTTCTAAAATACAGAAGATGATAAGTCATGATTCCAATATCAGTTAAGAAATTCTGAAAGAAAACAATGGAGAAGCCCTGGCTGGTGCAGCTCAGTGGATTGAGCATGGGCTGCAAATCAAAGGCCGCTGGTTCGATTCCCAGTCAGGGCACATGCCTGGGTTGTGGGTCAGGTCCCCAGTGGGGGCCACGTGAGAGGCAACCACACATTGATATTTCTCTCCTTTTCTTTCTTCCTCCCTTCCCTTCTCTCTAAAAATAAATAAATAATATATCTTTAAAAAGAAAGAAAACAATGGAGAAGAATTTTACACAATATTGGCCTTTCATGATAAGAAGGAAAGATGTGGAAAGAAAATGTAGTTATAATGAAGGCTAAAACACATAAAAATATTATAAATATAAAAGTTTTCATGTGCTAGTTTTTTTTACCTTTTACTTTTTATTTTTTCTTTTATTGTTGTTCAATTACAGTTGTCTCCATTATACCCCCATTACTCTCCCTTGCACTGCCCACCCCCACCTCCCACGTTAATCCTACCTCCTTTTTTCTTTGTCCATGGGCCCTTTATACATGTTCCTTGACTTTAACCTTCCCCTGTTTTCCCTGGTTACCTGCCTTCCCCTTCCCCTCTGGTCACTGTCAGTTTGTTCTTTATTTCCATGTCTCTGGTTCTATTTTGCTCATTTGTCTGTTTTGTTGATTAGGTTCCACTTATAGGTGAGGTCATATCATATTTGTCTTTTAGTGACTGGCTTACTTCTCTAGCCTAATGCTCTCCAGTTCCATCCATGCTGTCGCAAAGGATAGGAGTACCTTCTTCTGCTGCGTAGTATCATGTGCTAGTTTTAAGTGACATATTAAACTCAACTATATTGAATCTAAACACTCTAAAATCCCAAGTAGAAAACATATCTTTGAAATCAAGTGTGCATTTATAAAATAATGTAGACATAGTTAACATAATCCAAAAATTATTCAATCATTCTGTGAAATAAATATCTGAAATTTGCTTTTTAAAAATTACATTTGATATAGATTATAAAGAAGTTAATAATTTTCCACTTAAAATATTCTCTTTAGTCATTACACATCATTTATTGATTTTTGAATGTGATGGTTGATATTCTTGAACATCAGAAGTGAACCAAACACAGAGACACATGCCACTGTATAAACCAATTGGTTTCAAGGATCTCAGATCTCAGGATGTAATACAGGGAGTAGACATTTACTGATATAATTAAACTAAAAATACAATATGGCATATACTGCTAAATATTCAGGAGAAACTTCAACAGAAAATAAGGATAGAGATTCTCACTGAGAGGGTGTAAAAACAACTCACTGGAAGAGTGACATTCTAATAAACAGTAGATTATTAAAGTACATGGATCACTAGAAAATACTGGGTCAGACGAAAGAAAAGTACAATACAATGAAGCATTAGAGAATCTGTTTTATTGAAGGAACAGCCAGGAAACCAGTGTACTTGAAGAGCTCAACAGTGAGGACAAGGCAGGAGAGGAGAATATTTCCTTCAGTCTTTGACTATCTCAAGGACATCATTCGCCTTGACTCTGAGAAAATAGTAGAAATTATTTCTACGGTTTTGTGAAGAGCAGTGGTTGTCAAAATCCAAGCTCATCAGAAACACCTGGAAGGATTATTCAAACACAGGTTGCTGAGTTTTGGCCCCAGAAAACTTTTGATTTTGTAGGTCTGCAGCCTAACCACAGAATTTTTTGCTGAGCCAATGGAAACATTTTGAAAATCACTAATGCAGATAATCAGTATGGAATATATTTTTTTAAGATTTTATTTTCAGAGAGAGGAGAAGGGAGGGAGAAAGAACAATGTACGGTTGCCTCTCACACGGCCCTCACCAGGGACCTGGCCGGAAACCCAGGCATGTGCCCCGACTGGGAATCGAACTGGGACCCTCTGGTTCCCAGCCCGTGCCCAATCCACTGAGCTACACCAGCCTGGCTCAGTATGGAATATTTTAATTTAATTAATCTCACTTAGTTTTGTAAAGAAACTGAAGTGCATCAGGAGAGAAATCAGTGGAGGCAGCCTACTCTCTTTGTAGTTGTGGTTGAATTCATTTTCAGTTTCATATTGTAGTTGGTTTGGATTAATGTGTGTGTGTGTGTGTTTATTATGATATTTAAAAGACTATAGTGGTCATTCCTGGGAGGATACCCATCATTGCAGGGGACAAATGTCTGCCATTGATGAAGATGTGAAAGTCACACGGCTCAGAAAGTCCTCATTCTTGGGCCTGAGCCTCTGAGCCACCGGTTGCAGGTCATCCATTTATCATTGGTAAGGTGGTATTCTTTACATGTCTACATTGTAAAGGAATGACTGCTTGTTTGCTTGGATCTGTGACTATTTTCTGGAAGGAGAAAGTCACTGAACTTAACTTTATATGGCCAAGGTGTGATGGATTTGCGAGCTGTATCTGCTTCCCGGCAGCTCCTCTGGAGCTAAGAGAAAGAAAGCCAAAAAGACTTCAGTGCTTGCTTTCAGTATGCTAGGCCACGGAAACTTAAAGCTAGTCAATCTTTGAGATCTGGAAGAGTGTCCACTACTCACTGGATCTTGAGAGGCAGGCTTGATGAAGGGAGCATACCTGAGACGCTACCTTTGTCCAGTGGAATTTGTGGTAGTCCTGGCAGACCAGCAAGAGGAGACTAGTTGTCCCATCTCGTTGGATTATTTGTGCCCATTCCTGCATCAGCATGTCCTGGAATGATCTAGATGATGCCTTTCCATGCCCTGCCTACCATTTTTCTGTCCAGATTAGAGATTCAGGAGTAACCTCAGCTCAGTAATTTCACTGAAATCACAGAGGTGCTCTGCAGATCAGAAGTGAGAGGAAGGGAATGCTGTGTGAGAAGTGCAAGTAGTTATTCCCTCTCCTCTATAAGAAGAACCTAGAGGCTTTATGTTTACAGTGCATGTTCTCCACTACCAGAGTCATTACATACATTCTGTTAAGAAAGCTGCTTTTACCACATGAACATTCTAGAACGTAGCCTTGAGCACTTGAAGAACAATGTGGAATGAGTTGAGAAAAACAATGACTAACTCTGTAAGTGATAAAGTCCGTGGAGCTGGAAACAAATGTAAAATCTAGGAGAGAAGGTATACATTCTAAATGTGAACAAGTTTGACTGTTTCTACCAAATGAGCAACCCACTAATACTATTTGCTAAATGTTTATCATGCAATTGCCTAATGAGCTCCACTAAGGGCTCACATATTCAATTGTAATGTTATATTGAGAAGCTCTATATAAGTATAAGCCCTTGCTACTTGCTAAAGTGAAAAAGACCAAAATAGAAAGCTGAGGCATTTGGATGGCCCCTGTAAATACCGTGTTCTTTCCCACACGGAGAAATGCAGTGAGCTCAGATAAAACAGGCACTAGGATAATGAAAAGAAGACTGAAATTTTGAGTAATATTGGATGCCTACATAACTCTCTGTGAAATACTAAAAATAACTATTTTGATCATTTTTTGGTGTTAGAAAAATCAAACAAATGTTTTGAATTTTTTACCTTAAAAATGAAAAAAAAAAAACAGTCAGTATCTCCTGGGTCTTATAATTTTCTGTCAGCTCATAGGCTTTGAAATGTGTTGCGGCAAATTCAGTAGTGGAGTTAGTAGAGAGAAAAACAATAAGGCAGCTTTAGTAAAATTGGCAAAGATCTGCCCTGCAATTGGCCTGTGCAGATAATGCTTTCAATTCTTTTTCTCACCATTTGTTGCTCCTGCTAATTTTTATGTCCCAGCCACCTCCTGGCCCATTGTGGAAAGTGTTTGTAGAAAGAGAAGTAGCTCTGAGGAAAAATAATGATGCACAGACCATGGGTTCTTCTTAGTTCTTTACATTTTTTTAAAGTACTGATCTAAGAAAAATAATCCGTTGTGCTGAAAGGCAGTTTTTAGATAATAGGAATGTATTTTACCACAAGGCAATGATGTAGGAACTCAATGTTCATTTGATTAGGTACCACCCAGGAAGAAGAGATAAAAAAGAACACAATAAAAAATTGGTCTGTATGTGCCATAGATTTTTTTTTAAAAAATCTAAGTTCAAGACCGGATGAGCCATACACTGAATTTACATGTTTTAAGAGGTGTGCTAAGAAATAAGAGGCATTGAAGAAAAGAAGGAAAGAAAGCAGAAAACGAGGAAGTGAAGACAACAGCAATGTAACAGTAGTAGTAATGCACTTAAAGGGATGTGTGGGTTATTTCATTGAATGAGCATGTGCCGTGGAATGCATGTGAGATGGGAGATGGTAACGAGGCTTTGCCTTAGTTCAACTCAGTACCCTATGTCTCTCACAGTGTGACATTCTCACTTTCCTGAGTGTGATTCCAGTATTGAAAGACACACGATGGAAATTATGTTGTGCATGCCCCCTAAACAGCTACTTCTTAGCGGGGTCAGCCTACAAGCTGTAATCTGTTCTGTTTCTGGCAGAAAAAGCAGGTGGAACAGACTCATTGGCAGATGGCATTGAATGTACTTCATGGCTTATTTAAGGGAATGCCAATGAGCAAAATTGCTTTTAAGAAATACAGAGGAGTACATTTGAAACCTATATAATTATATTATGTCACTGTGGTAAATTTAATAAACAAGTTAAAAAAGAAAAGTAAAAGAAATATCTATCATTCCAGAAAAGATTTCCAGAAGACATGAGGACTTACTTATCATGTACATAACGTGCAATCTCCCATCCAGTAGAATACTGATTCTGAAAAGTCTTATGTTTATAAAGTGTAGTTTAAAGTCTGGGGTCAGGGGAGGGCAGGGAGAAAATGCAGACAACTGTAATTGAACAACAATAAAGTAATTAAAAAATAAAGTTATTTGTTAGTTCCAACATCCACAACTGATGCATGAAACTGATAAACACAGATCCAATCTTTTAAAGAAGGTTTCATAGCAGCACAATTCACAATAGCTAAGTGCTGGAAACAACCTAGGTGCCCATATACGAATGAATGGATCAAGAAACTATGGTACATTTACACAATGGAATTCTACGCAGCAGAAAGGAAGAAGGAGCTTATACCCTTTGCAACAGCATGGATGGAACTGGAGAGCATTATGCTAAGTGAAGTAAGTCAGGCAGTGAGGGATAAATACCTTATGATCTCACCTTTAACCGGATCATAACCAACAAAAGCAGAAAGCAAGCAAAACATAACCAGAGACATTGACATTAAGAACAGTCTAATAATAGACAGGGGAGAGGGGAGAGGGGACAATGGGGAGAAGGGTTTTCAGGAACCACTGTAAAGGACACTGGACAGAACTAAAGGGGAGGAGGGAGGCTGGGGAGGAGGAGGGCTGGAGGGGAAGGGAGGAGGGGAGGGGAGAGGATGCAAATAACTGTAATTGAACAAAAAAATAAAAATAAAAAAATAAAAGAAATACTGAGTGTTGCCTGGCTGGTGTAGCTCAGTGGATTGAGCGCGGGCTGGGAACCAAGCGGTCCTGGTTCGATTCCCAGTTGGGGCACATGCCTGGGTTCCAGGCCGGGTCCCCAGTGAGGGCCATGTGAGAGGCAACCACACATTGCTGTTTCTCTCCCTCTCTTTCTCCCTCCCTTCCCCTCTCTCTAAAAATAAATAAATAAAATTAAAAAAAAAAAAGAATGGCAGTTTCTTAAAAAAAAAAGAAATACTGCATGTAAGTAAACTATAAAAAATATAAACATGCTTCGTAGAGGAATGTCAGAGAAGTGTCAGTAGCCATTCAATGAACCAAAATGTTCCACAATAGAGTTTTTTTAATACTTTCAATGAAAAATACTCATAGTATGATATCAAAACCAATTTAAATTTAATTTGGACATGATACAGGATTCTTATTGATTCTTCTTTCAGCATAGAATACAATGCAAAAATTAATTCTTGATCCTGTCAGTTTTTTTTCCAAAATGTAGGTTTATAGTAGTTGATATTTAGAGTGGTCAAGCCATTGTTAATATAATGAGAATGGTTTGCATGATATCAATGTAACCTGGCAGCCACAATGAATGGACTGGAATGTGCATAGTGAACAATGACAATTTCACTGTACTAATCAGTGGGGGCAATAGACATCTTTGAGTGACTATGTGTACTGTGTGGCCCAGTGTTCAAAATGTCTGAGTGAGTAGAGCAATGAATCTGCATCAAATTTTGCATTGAGCCTGAACATTTCTCAACAGAAACTGCTCTGATGACTCAGAAAGCCACAGCTAGGGGAAACTGGTGATTGGCAGCTTCGTCACCATGATATACTCATTCATGCATCATATATTGTACAGAGTTTTTGGTGAAACATCAAATCACCCAGGTGACTCAACTTCCCTACAGCCTAGATTTTGTGCCTGAAACTTCTGGCTTTTTCCAAAACTAAAATCACCTTTGAAGGGGAACAAATTTCAGATCATCAGTGAGATTTAGGAAAATATGAAGGGTCACTTAATGGTGATGAGAGAACTGTGTGAGGTCTCAGGGTACGTACTGGCAAGGGGACTGAGGTATCATTGTCCTACATACAGTGTTCCTTGTATCTTCTTCAATAAATGTCTATTTTTTGTCACATGGCTGGATACTTTCTGGACAGACCTCATTGTATATTAATTTAGCAATGGAAGTAGGATGCAAACCTAGTGGTTTTTGAACTCCTATTTTATACAAGTCACATTATATCTATCAAATAAATTCACAAATTATAAAAAAGTTCAAATATATTTCACAACTTTCAAAATTAGACTAAACACACCTTTTAAAATGTTGTAATTAAAATCTCGTTTCACTCCACACACACACATTTTATAAATTGTGATTGCCTATTTAAACTTAATATAATCTCTTACTTTTCATTAATTATGTTTAATGTTTAATGTATTCATATTTCTCATTTGTTCTAAGTGCTTAACCTTTAACCTACTTTAATATCTGTTTTATTATACCTACTGTAAATAAGTTCTCTCTCACAAATGTTGCTGCTAGAATTAATTTTTATTATTTAGGCTTATTTTAATGAAACTAGATTTTTTTCTTTTCCCCTGATGCAAACAAACATAATCTCTCAATAACATAGCTGTGGCTACTTTTGGAGAGAAGGACTTCAATTTAATGGTGAGTTGTATTCTTAACTGAGGATGCCTCAGAATAATAGTAAACAGGACAATGTAGAAAAAAATGACCTGTGTAACTGTGTAACTTCATTGTGAAAGCCATGATTTAGAGACTAATACAGCACGGCTTATTGTGCAACTTGTGCAATTTCACGATTTATTATGCAGTTCTTCAGTGCTTATTGAGTGTCCTCGTTGTCACACGTTATGATTTACTGAGTGATACGAAAGAGCTTATCCCAGAACTTGATCGCGAAATTCTGATTTACTGTGAAATAGTTGTTCCAATCTGTTTATACAATGAAAAGAGTTTATCTAATGTTTCCTAATTACAGACAAGCCTCATCAGACACTTCATTTGCAAAGAAATTAATATCTCCGCGAAAGCTTTGAATACTTATTTTGCAAGAGAGAAATCTCTCCCCTCAAAATGATCATTTATTATAATTTCTGGAAGCTTTCGAGTTGTAAATCAGCTGTAGGAAAATGAAAAGGCTGTTGCTATTTTTTTTAATAATGTACCATAATAACACATCAGTTGAAGAGACTGCTATTTTTCAATAGACTAAAGCTCCATTTTCCTAAAAACAATGAGGTTATTATCTTTGAAAACATAAGTTTTTAATTATTTCTATAAAGCTTGGCTTAACTCTTTCTTCCTCTCTTTCACTTATCATAATCAAAACCTTAAGAAATAATTCTAAAGTAAGCAGAATGGTAAATTTACAACTTGCTACTAAAACTATGATATGTTTGTGTACTTTTTTTTTTTGCCTCAAATACATTTGGAATTTAAATAACCTGGAATGATATTCTAATTTGCAAACTCTTTCTGTTGAAGTAATTTTTATCATTCAATTATATGTAAGCTTCCTAGTTATTAATTATCTTCCATAAGGAACATGTAATTTAACACATTAAAGTATCTAAAATTTTAATGCTTAATTTCACTTATCTAAAAACTAAACTATGCAAATGAGGTTTACTAATTCATGTATATGCATTGATGTAAAAGTCATTAAATGGAGATGGTGTCAAATTATGAAAACGAGTGTATGCTAAATAGACTCTGAAAGTCATTCCTAGCTTGCGGAATGCCACCAGACACCACACGAGATACACAGGCATATTTTTACACATTAATATATGTATAGGGAGGAGGTATTCATTGGATCTTTCTATATTAGAAGGAAAGAAAAAAGATAAGAACTTTGGGGAGATTTTACAGCTAGGAATAAAAGAAGGAAAAATAGTAAGTAACCAAAGCACAGACATTATAGTTAAAAATCCAAAGGCAGAATTTAGACAGTAAAATGTCATTTATCACCTTAAGCCTAGGATGAACTTAGCTGTTTTTGTTCCCTCTGACAGGCCTGTTCCTTTCCTGATAGTCAATAAGAAATTTTATGTAAAGCTAAAAATATTGTTATATAATATAGCTGATTGTCTGAAAGATATATAAAAAAAAACTAAAAAGCAAACTGCAAACCATCAGACTCAAATGATAAAATTATTTACAGCTAATTAAATATCCTCCCCCAAAATGCAGCCTGTGGACGAACTACACAAGATATAGACTCTATTAATGAAGGGTAGCACAGAAGTTATAAAGTGTAATATGCATAGAAAAGAGTATATAAAATGAAAATGGATGTATTAAAGAGAGAGGAAATTTAGTTTGACTTTTAAGAATTTGGCGATATGATACTAGAACCCTAACCAATAAAGTTAAAAGTGGGCTAAATTAAAAAGAAAATCCCAAATCCCTTGAAATGCATTGTAAGAACACAGACGGCAGGAACAGGGATGCGATACTGACCAACAACACACCTGTGATCTCTTAGGAATGATAAGAATGTATTTGTGGTTATAACACAATCATGGCCACATGTGAGAATGTTTATCAAATCCTCTTAGAATGCATATATGATTTTATTATTTTGAAGTGTTTTTATTTGGTATGCCAGTTAAGAGAAATTCCATTCCTCCATAGCACACACAGGCACACACAAACAACACATAAGCACACATTTTTACACACACACATTCGTACAGAGTCAACTCAAATGGAGACATTTAAACTTTGTACTTTGGTGGTTGAAATTCGCCACCTCAAGTGTTCAAACAGGGTTGGATGGGCACTAATTTATTTTACTTCATTTCTCTAAGCTACCTTTAGGTGAAAGGCTATATACAGCAAACTCCCTATGCACTTTTTGTTGTGTTTGATTTAACTCTCATTTCATTCTCTATCCTTCACTGATTATTACGATTACTTAAAGCATACACTAATACAAAATCAAAGTGCACTTTTAGGAGCATTTTGAGCAAAGAGTATATATGCTACAAAGGCCACACATTTTATTTTAATATTATTTTTATAGTTTATTTTTATCGTGTTGTTCCCATTACCGTGTATCCCCCATATACCCACTTCCTCCTCCTCCTCCCCTCCCTGCAAACACCACACTGTTGTCCACATCCATGAGTCCTTTCTCTTTTCTGCTCCATCCTTCCATCAACCAGCCCACCCACCCCAGAGCTGTCAGCCTGCTCTCTATCTATGAGTCTATCTCTATTTTGCTTGTCTGTTCAGTTTGTTCATTAGATTCCATATATGAGTGAAATCATATGGTATTTGTCTTTCTCTGAGAGCCACATATTTTAAACCATTCTAAACTATAATTGTTTGAGAATCAGAGCCTGTCCAGGTTGCACAGAATGACTAGTGTTTCAGCATCACATCCAATATGGATTCTGTAAAAGAATACAACTCAATTTCAAGATATAATTTATACATTGCATACTGTGCACCAGTGATATCATGCATTCAGAACCAATTAGCATTTCAGGCTTCAATATACGCTAGCTTGTACTGTGTTAATAAAGCTTTCAGAATTTTTCTTTTATAATTTCAAATTATTGTGAATATAACAGTAGGCTCAGTAGTAGTCTGCTTATAATAAAAATGAAAGCCTCAAGGGCATCATATACTAAATAGCTCTCAAATGGGCTATTGAAAAATAATGGAATTACTGTAATAACACAAATACCTGCTTATATTATTTGAAATATGCACAGTGCATTATATCATGTATTATTTTCTCTCACAGCAGAGAAAACTTTAAAAGCTTTGTTATGCTTTTATTGATAAATTATGCATTATTAGGTGTGTATTAGAGGAACATGTTTTCATAAAAAGAAATAAGTATTCTATTCAGCAAAAATGTTCTTCTCCCTCTCTGACTATATATTTGGCTTCCTGTGGTAAGCCTTTTAGTGAATTTGTTGGAGTCTTTCCAGTGATAGTCAAAATAAAATTTGAGATTGCAGTATTTTTTTTTTATTTCTTTGAACCTAAGCATTAGGGAAGTACTCAGAAACCTGCAAATTCTCCAGCTCTCTTGTGGGCCCTTGTAGTGTCAGAAGTTAATTAATTAGTCCCTAGTAATCAACTTAAAGCACAATGGCAACTGTTTATTTTAACCACTTGACCAAATGCTCAATGAAATATTAATCTGAACTATGATTCAGTTTTAAATCTTTAATCCAATTTTAGCAAAACTAAGTAGACACAAGTTACTAAAAAGTCATCTAAATATAGATCTTAGAAAAAGGTAGTTCAACCAACAAAAGAGGCAGAAGTATGCATGAAGCTTTTTAAATGTGCGCATATATATTTAATATATAATATATATCTTAATATATAATATGTACAGTTTATATTATATGTAATATATTGCTTAAAAGTCAGTGATAGAGTATATTATTCAATCTCTTATTTTGCTTTTCAGGGCCATGACTGAATGACATAATAAAGTAACATTTTGTAAAGAAACACATATTTGTCTACAATTGTTTAAAATAATATGTTCACTAATATGATTTTGTTTTTTAGGTTTTAGAATCTAATTCAATTGCAAAGAGGTGTGCTGTCACATGACTTCTTCAGATATGAGTGTATAACACACATTGTCCATAATTAAGCTCATAGACTGGTGGCAGTGGCCTCTGACACAGAAGCAAAGTCAGAGGGAACAGATACATCCTCTAATGTTTATCACGAGTCAGAGTCTGGCCTAGACGTTGTTCATATGTATGACTTTCACTCCAGTAAAAGTGGTAGGTCATTAATGGAGTAGTCTTTCTCTCTGCTTCATTCATCACTTTAGCTTCATGATCTAGATACTTTCCTAGAATATATGAATAAGCAAATAAGTGAATAGATAATAGAGAAATAGACAGACAGATGAAGTAAATGTTCTGGTGAACATACGATTTATATTTTTTGGTCTTCACAACAGCCCACAAAGTCAAATATTTCTATCCAAATAGTACAAATAAAAAAAATTAAATGTGTTGCTCCAGGCTGATTCCACAATAAATGGCACTCTAAGTCATAAGTTATTAAGCTCAAACCTAGTAATATATGTTCTTTTATTAAAACATACTTCTTTTTGTTATTATTTTAACACAAGTGGTGTGGATATATGTAACTTAATAACATACTGACAGGTATGACTAGAGCATGATAGTCCATCTGACAGACATCTTTAGTCTTGGACCCCATCATATTTATAAGCCATATAGTAACTACACAGTAACTCTATGCAATAAGTAGTATTTTGACAGTTGTTTTATAAGAGAGAGAGAGACAGAGAAAGAGAGAAATAGATTGAGCTATGGAAAAGAAAATGCTCTATAAACTATCAATATTACAAGTCTTTGTAGTGAGTAGACAACCTGGAATGTGAATTTATTAAATCTGTTTCAGAGTCTATGCCTTTTGTCACTATGGTAATTAATGCTCTACTGACTCTCTGTGAAATAGATTTTCAGGAAGTTTTTCTAACCAATAATGCAATGTTATCCTACCAATGAATAAACCAGAGACACAGCCATGATTAGAATATACAAGAAAAGAAAGATCTCGAAAAAACTAAAAATATTTGGATTATTTTGAAAGAGTATTTAATAAAATCTGTACTAGTTTTCTTTTTCTTCCCCTCACTATCAATTTAAACAAAATGTTCTACAATCTATTAATAAATGTGAAGAGAAAAACCACAGATTGATATCAAGAAATTTATTGCCTTGCTTCTATTTTCATTATTAAGGTAAAAACTGATATTTATTTTTATTAAAGTAGAATACAAAGATTACCTACCAAACAAAAAGTTGAGGTGGACACAGAAATACCACTTATTATTTTTCTTTCTCTAAACAAAACAAAAAAAAAAACATTAAATCAAGTGAAAGGAAAATTACCACATGTAACACTTAATAATATGACATTTGCATCATGGAGGTGCCAGGAAAATGGAGAGAGAGAGAGCAAGAAAATGCACACCTATTTAAAAAAAAAAATAATGAAGGAAACTTTCTTAACCTGGTGATGGAAAAAGACATACAAGTCATGAAACACAGAGAGTTCCTAATGAGACCCAAAAAAGACCACACCAAAACTCATGGTAATTAAAATGCCAAAAGGTTAAAGACAGACAGTATCTTAAAGCAGCAAAAGAAAAACAGTTAGTTACCTACAAAGGAGCTCCCATAAGACTGTCAGCTGATTTCTCAGCAGATACATTGCTGGCCAGAGGGATTGGAAAGAAATATTAAAAGTGATGAAAAGTGAGGACCTATAACCAAGATTACTCTACCCAGCAAAGCTATCATTTAGAATTGAAGGACAGATATAGAGAATTTCCCAGACAAGAAGAAGCTAAGGGAGTTCATCATCACCAAATCAGTATTACAAGAAATGTTAAAGGGTCTTCTGTAAGTAAGATTGGTGGAATTAATGGATAAATGCAAATTACACAAAATTATTTCTCACAAAATAAATATAGGGTGTGACACAAATGATGCCCCTTTTTATTACAAAATCATAAGCATGTAATTCTGTAACACAACAAAATCACACTCAGGCACACCATATGACATTTTAGGTGAAATATTCAAATTAAAAGTATAAGTTATACACCCGTATTATTATCTTACTAACCCACTCAAGCAGGCATCACTTCTGCTGGACCTTGTATTTCAATGAGTACTACGTAATTCCCCCACCCAACCACTTCTTCATTAAATTCCTTGAAGTCCATGGCATTTGATGATAATGAAATTTGTTTTCAGTTTTAATACTAATTTGTTACCATGATTTTTATATCTGTAGTACATAAGCTGGGAAAACAGAGGCATTAAGTGCAACAGTTCAAAATCAGAACTTATCTGGAAGTCCTCACATTTTTCTGACACTTTCTCTTACATATTATTTTTTTTCTTTTATAAAACATGAATAAAAGATAGGTAGATAGCGTCACGGCTTGGCTAGAGAAAGAAAGATAAAATGCCACAGGCTTATATGTCCACAATGGTCTGGTGGCTTATGTATGCTATGAACATCCATAGGGAAATAAAAGAAGCATAGTTGTTTAGTGAATTTCTGTAGGCAATCATTCTGGAAAAGATTATAGTATTTGGAGTTCAAGTTTCTAGATTTTAATTTTAACATATTTCAATAACAGCTTTAAATACATATATCAATATTATGATATTGTACATATTAAAAGGATGTTCAGGAAAAAGTAGAGTGTATATAAAATCACTCCTTGTAAGAAAAGAATAACATGTCATCTTAAATTGTTCCAAGAGGATATATGTAACAACTTTAATGATGCATAAACAGCTAGGAGAATGGAAAAGAGATACTTCATTCTTA
Organism: Micronycteris hirsuta; assembly: GCA_004026765.1. Classification (NCBI taxonomy): domain Eukaryota; kingdom Metazoa; phylum Chordata; class Mammalia; order Chiroptera; family Phyllostomidae; genus Micronycteris; species Micronycteris hirsuta. The sequence goes on along the minus strand of PVJI01003728.1, from coordinate 57,041 downwards.
GAAAGTTCTCAAGCTCAATTACACTGAAGCAAAACACTATAAGCAGTCACTACAGATATCCCTTATATTGCTAACTAGAAGATATTGACATTCCATGTAAATTATTAAATAATATAAGAATGTAATAAAATGCAGCATTCAGAAATTTTTTAAAAATGAAGAAAACTTTCAGTGCATCATTGAAAAACATCTTATTCAGTTTTTGGAGAAAAATTATGATGTTCCACTCCATAAATAGTTCTGTGAAAGATATTTTACTTTTATGTGTGTTACCTTTAAAATTTCACAGTAATAACATAAAGTTGGTATTTTCTCAATCTTAATAAATACAGAAATATGTTCAGAAGGCAAAACATAATGCAAATTAATTTAAAATAAATAACATAAAAGCTAGGAATTGAGAAAACAAACCCAAGATCCACAGTCTAATTTCATGTTGCCCTTCACTGCAGTTGGTATAATTGCCCTTAAAACCTCAGCAGAATAATGGAACTTTTTATTTTTAAAAGTGCATTCCATCTATTTATCAGATAATATACTTACGAGTTTCTTTAGGGTTTTCTTAAATGTTGGATTTTAACCCCTCTGCTACTGAAACTTGTGTTTTCATCTAAGAATATAGCCTGGCAGCTGCTGTTTACCCAGACTCTTCACTGTTAGTTCCAACAGTGCAAGCACAGCTTTTCAGTGGAAAGGATTAAACACATTAGAATATGATTTTGGAGGAAGCTTGGACTGTCTGGAGAAAGAATAACAATTTTAAACTCTTCAAAGTTTACTAATGTGAACTTCTATTCCCTGAGGTAATTCTGGTCCTATTATGTATTCCTGGACTCCTAAGATGAGCAACATCTTACTTACTTTTGATGTTGGAAATAAAGTATTTCTTGCCTTCAGCAATAATGAAATCTTTACAGAGAATATTACATCCCACAGATTCAAAGCACCATTACAAAATATAATACTTTTAACCATGATCTAGTGCCTGTAGCAGTTGAAAAGACAGAACTAATATATAAATTGAGCTAAAGACGGGACAGTTAGGAACACAAAGGAAAACTAAAGCTCTTGTTTTAGTTTTTGGATAATGATTCTAATGTTTAGAAATCCATGTAGTTCAACAATCCAGACTTTCACAAGTTTCTTATTAAACACTTTGGTGTACCCAACACTGTACTAAAAACCAAGAAAAATCAGTAGCAATGACAACATCCATGATTAGTAAAACAATGTCAAAATCACATAATAAATTTTCATTTAGAAAAAGAGATTCATCTCTAGTCAGACTGGAATTACCTCTATCTAAAACACCTGAAGTGACAAACAATACACATTTTTAAAAGCTGCTCAAATTAAGTGGTGTATCATGTAATATCTGTAATGGAAAGGTTACAAGAGAATAAAAATATTCATCATTTAGCTTTAGGACTGATGAAGGTTTTGGTGACAAGCTGGAACATACCCCACTCGTATCAATGCTGTTCACTTCTCACAGGCATAATCTTATCTTTACCACAAGTATCATTTGCTAATTCTATTTGTGTCAATATGTGCCCTAAGAGGAAAACATTTGGACAGTATTGCACTAATCTCTCACCTGTAATGTGAAAAAGAATCCATAGAACACCTAAATAAGAATCAACCAAGACACACATGAACCAAATGAAATATCATGTAGAAAGGTGATATGCATGCTGTCATGGCTTGTTTACCACAAATCAAAACTCAAGTGCACAGTAATGAAGCGGCATGGCTTCAGCACAGATAGAGACAAACAGGTCAATGGGATGAGTGAAGAGTCTGAAACAGACACAGAAATAGATGTAACCTTATATATCTGATAATTGTGGCATTGCATATTAATGGGGGGAAAGCTGACTAAGCAAAATTATTCTACACAATTGTGTAGTCAAAAAAGTAGCTGTTTTTACACTCTTATTAGAAATCAATTCTATGTGGATTCAATACTTAAATGAGAACGATGAAAACTATAAAAAATGAAGAAAATAAGGCAGTTAGTGACAGACAAATACCATATGATCTCACTTGTAAGAGGAATCTAATGAACAAAATAAACTAGTGAGCCAAACAGAACCAGAGGCATTGAACCATGGAATAGACTAACAGCAGTAAGAGGGGAGGAGGGAGGCAGGAACTGTTTGAAAGGAGGGTAAGGGACTAGTCAAGGAACATGTATTAAGGACCCATTGATATGGACAACGTGGTGGGGATTGACTATGGAAGTGGGGGGCAGGTTGAGAAGAGGCAAAGGAGGAAATATTGGAACAAGTAACAGCATGACCAATAAAACATAAAAAAGAAAATAAGGGAAAAATGTATAATTTTGTGGTAGGAAAAGATTTGCCAGAGAGTAAAAAAATCATAAAGAAAAAGAATTTTATTTATCACATTAAAATTAACAATAAAACTTTCTAAGACACCATAAAGAGAATGAAGAACAAACTGAAATCAGAGAACTTATCATATATAACATATAATATATAGTGTAATGTGTACTATGTGATATATACTGTGCAGAAATATTTGAAAAAATGGTTAAAAACTTGAGTAGGCAGTTTTAAAAGGAAGAATAAGGAGTCAGTGAACATACAAACAGAATATGATTATTTATTGCATATATTAATCAGATGTCATTCAACCTAGCAAAATGGTAAACAAATAAATAAGTAAAGGTCAGGAAATACCAAGTGTTGAAAAGGATGTGGAGCAAGATGAGAACTCACTCATTGCTGATAAATGTATAAATTGGTATGAACACTTTAGGAAAAGTTTGGCATCCACACTAAAGTTGAAGACAAGCACATCCTATGACCCATCAATCCCATTCCTTTGCACTCCAGAAAAAGATTCACCAATGTATATAATATAGTTCATATAAACTTCCTTCAGAAAAGCAAACAACTAAAGTACCCAACAAGATTAGAACGTATAAATGCATTTCCATGTTTTAGTCCATGCAATAAAGATGGCTTCATTTCAAAAATAGTAGTGAGTTAAATAAAAAACAAAATACATAGAATGATACATTTTTCATTTATAGAATATTTTTAAAAATATATGGTTTATGATGTATATATTGGTGGTATAAACTTGAAGAAAGACAGAAATAATTTACACACAGTGCATAATATCCTTTTCTCTGGTTGGATCACTGGTGATAGTGAAGAGGAGGAACAATTGCAAGGGCAAACAGCATTCTCAGGAGAGATAGACAATGTTTATGGCCAGTAGTTTGCAGCTAAAGCAAAGTCTCTTATAAGTGATAGTGATTAGTCAATTTGAGAAACAGATTTTGAATTATAATCCTTTGGCTACTGGCATTAAATATGTATAAATAAACACATTAATTATTTTATGTGTAGATTTTCATAAAACTACGACAATTTTCTATGTTGTATTTTCTTCTGAAAACTACAAAGACTATTTGATATCTGTAGAAACCAATCTATTTCCAAGTATGGCTGTTTACTTGAAAATTGGAAAAAGGGAACTATGATGAAATGAGCAACTGTATTCTATTAAGAAAGGTCATTTATTTTCCCCTGGCTGGTGTGGCTCAGTGGATTGAGTGCTGGTCTGAGAACCAAAGGGTCGCTGGTTCAATTCCGAGTCGAGGCACATGCCTAGGTTGCGGGCCAGGTGCCCAGTAGTGCATGTGTGACAGGTAACCACACAATGATGTTTCTCTCCCTCTCTTTTTTCCTTCCCTTCCCCTCTCTCTAAAAATAAATAAATACAAATATTTTTAAAAAGGACTTTTTTTTTTTTAAATCTGTGTGGACAATTTAACTATTGCTTCTCTTGGAATTATTTCTCTATTTACCTAGAATGCAAATGAAAGATGCATCTTCCTAAGCAAATGCAATTCCCACTATCATACCAGGAAACTCATGGTAAAAGATTGCTCTATCAGGAGAGCTTAAGCCTTATAATTCAGTCGAACACTTCCAAGGGGCAAATGAGTGGCTGACTCTCCATATTTTGAGTTGTTCAATATTCACTAGATAAACAAGCAAATTCATAAGCTGCAAGGTATTGGAAGATATTTTGTAATCTAAGAAGATGCCATGAAACCTGTCTTTACAGCAAGCGTATCAGTGGATTCCAAAGCAGCAACACTGGTGTCCACACACAGGAAGGACATACGCCGGACAGGTTAGACACAAGAAGGAAGTGAGCAATTTCACAGCTAAGAGCAAGAGCTTCCTCAGTAATTACATGCCTTTGCTTTTTGTTTTGGCATCACTGTTTTTGATACATTTGGTTTTCTGGGTTCTGTAACACTGACTGGGTCTGCTAAGTGTGTCTATCTTGATTTTATTTATTCCTTATTTATTTATTTATTTTTGCAAGAGCAATTTAATTCTTCTGACACTAGCAGTTCTGCCTTATAACTTAGGCCAGGAGATAAGATGCCTTAGGAGGAGAATAATCAAGACCTAGGAAGCATAGAATTAATTGAGGTTGTCAGATTTGAATTTAGCTACAAGACTAGGAAAATATGGAATTGTACAATTTGGACGGTGTTAGATTCATTATAGCCATTCAGTGATTAAACGCAGTGGGTAAGCTAAGATCTCCACATTCCAAAGGTGCCAGTGGGGCAGCTGGAAGAAGCAAGTCTGCTGGGCTTTTCCCTCTGAGAGCTGGAGCTCCTCTCAGTGATTGTCTTCGAACAAAGCTTCTGTACATCCAATAGACAGGAAATCCGATGTTTTGAAGAAAATTGTACTGACAAAGCGTACATTTTAAAGGTACCATTTTGTGCTACAGATTTTATATGAACTTTTTTTCTACACCAAAATCCTGACAAAAGAGATGGGATAAAAAAGAGAAGAGAGTAAAGCTTATAGGATATAATGTGTTTAGAAATTGGCAATGATGATGTTCACACCAAGTTCATTTGACTACCAGTTTTATGCTGTAATTCCTAACTATTGTGCTTTGCTGCCGCACAGTTCATTGCAGAGTCTTTCTTTTTTTTTCAGAACTGAATCCAAACATGATGCAGATTTTAATAAAATACTACATTATTTGTAAATATTGATATGTAACAATATGCCTGAGATACCCAGGAAAATGACCTATTTTCCTATATAGCATCATTGAAGTTATTCTTTACTAAGGAGTGTAATGTATCAGGTTAAGACACTAATATTTTATGGATGCTGGGTTATACTATTCCACAAATATGCCTTTGAATAGATGTCTAGAGAATGATTCCCCAACTTCATTTTCTTTAGAGTGAAGAGAAAAGCTTATAAAAATCAATGTTTTTGTGCCCACAGTTATGTTTCCTCGCTTGTACATGTAGCCTGAGGTAGGTTTCAGATATCTGCTTTTTTAGCAAAAACCCCAGGTGATTTTGAACTAAGTGGTGAGTAAAAAAAAAAATTTTAAGAAACATTGTTTTATGACAGAAAAATAATGTAGGTAGTTAACTTTTATAAAAATCTCAGGATAGCCTGGTAAAACCAAGCATAAACATAGTTTAAATAATATTGTGTTGTTTATATTTACTATGGAAGTTGACATTTCTTCTTCAAGATGTGAATTTAATTTAAAACTTTCAAAAATTTATAAGTGCCTCTTAAAATTTTGAATCAGAAATGATTCATGGTATTATATATATATATATATATTTGAAAGAAAACACACATATGTTGTTAGACCTTCAGTAACTAATATCTTTCAAAGAAAAATATTCAAGTTTTAAATCGCCTCTTGGTGTTACTAAATTTGGCTTATACTATTTAGTATACATTTTTCTTTCTGGAGACTCTTGCGATCAAACTTATAATGCACTTGTTAATCCTATCAAATTTATAGTTAGGGATTATTATCAGCATAACTGATACTTTAATCATGATAATGAATAATAACTTTAAGTAGGCAAATCTGAGACAAACTGCTAAAATACCCAAAGATAAGAACATCTTAAAATATTTAACCAGAAGAAAAAAAATAATATATACAGAAGAATAAGGAAAAGAATTAAAGCTGTCTTTTCAAAATATAATTGAAATGACAATATGAAATAAACATACTTTTAAAGTGCTAAAAGAAAAAAGGAATCAATCTTGTATTTTATATGCAATGCAAATATCCTGAAAAATTGAAAGCTAAATAAAAGCTATATCAAATGGATGAAAACAGAGACTTCACTTTCAACAAATTTGCACTACAAGAAATGCTAGAAGACATTCTTCAGGCTGAAAGAACTTACAATGAGATGAAACTTGGATCTTTAATGGGAATAAGGAGCACCACAGATGGTAAACACTTTGGTAAATATAAAATAGTATGCATGTGAATATGTATATCAGCTCAAACCTGATATTTGAGAGCAAGAATTATAACACACTATCAGTTTTACAGCATATTTAGAAATAAAATTTATGGCAGAATAACTGCAAAGAATTTTGGGGAAGAAATAATTATACTATTGAAACATTTAAATAGTTTTTATGAATTAGTATTACTTAAGGGAAAGCTGTGATAAATTAAAAATGCATATTTTAATCACTATAGCAACCACAAAATTCATAAATATAGCTAAAGAATCAGTATAGGACCTAATATACACTATTAAAAATACTTAGTTTAGCCCTGGCTGGCGTAGCTCAGTGGATTGAGTGTGGGCTGGGAACCAAGTGGTCCCAGTTCGATTCCCAGTCAGGGCACATGCCTGGGTTGCGGGCCAGGTCCCCATGAGGGCCATGTGAGAGGCAACCATACATTGCTGTTTCTCTCCCTCTCTTTCTTCCTCCCATCCCCTCTCTCTAAAAATAAATAAAAATAAAATCTTAAAAAAAATACTTAGTTTACCGAAAAGTAGGCCAGAAAGTATGAACAAAGAAGGAAGATAATAGAAAAACAGAAAACAAAATATTCAAATGAATTGCAAACATCAATAATTGCATTAAATGTAAATATACGAAGTACACTGATTTAAAAGGAGAGTTTCTCAGAATGAATAAAAAAGTAAATAATATGTCACTTATAAGAGATATTTTAAATATTAAAAATACACAAGTTGAAAATAAAAGGGTGAAACAAATATGCAATTCAAGCTTTAGACAAAAATCTTAGAATGGTTTAATTTATATTAGTAAAAATATATTTTAATAAATATTATTAACAGAAACAAAGGGGTATTTCATAAAAATAAAAAGGGAACAATCATGAGAAAAACGACAGTAATAAATTTTTAGGCACCTAATAAGATTTTTAAAATACATGAAATAAAACAAAAAAAGAAGAAAAATAAAGGAAGAAGTCTACAAATGTACAATCAAACTCAGATGTTTTAACATCGCCCTTTCACTAATTTCGAAGTTCTTCTAGAGAAAAATCAATAGGCATGTGAAAGTGATGACTGACAGAGATTTGACCCAGCTGATATTTTTAGAATATTTTTTCTAGCAATAGAATTTAAAGTTTTTACACAAGCATAATAAAAACTTGACTTTCCAGAAAGATTTATGAAACAATAGTAATTTTTCACAAGAATAAAAATTGGGAAAATGACATATATCCGCAAAAATGTGGTGCATTCATAAGACACAATACTATGTAATAATGGAAGAAAGAAAGCATAGATATTCTTGCAACAGAATCACACCTCTCTCTCCCTCTCCTTAGATAAATGGCTCCTTAGGCTAGAGAGAGAGATAATAGACAGACAGGCAACTCAGCACCATCATCTGCCTTCCATGTTCTCCTGGGATTCACATCTCAGAATCTCTGCCAACAGACTTCAGTTTTATATTCCGTTGGTGGAAACCAATCACACATTATTAAAAGGGTACAAGAAAAGCATAGGTGAGCCTCCTCCCCCAGTATCTGCTAATCGTGTATTCTAGTTTCAGAGGCACCTGAGTGCATCACAGATCTTTTGCACCTGTTTTTTCAATATCCTGACCACCTGAAACAAACTGTTGAACTTGGGGGAGAGAGGTGGTTTTCTTGACGTTTTTTTCTTCAGGACTTTCAGTAGTTTTAGAAATTCTGAAAAACCGAATTACATCCATTTCTGATTCAAGTAGTTAGAATAGTTTCTGTGTTTCTATTTTGTTGTTATTGTAGTAGTTTAACAGATACAAATCTAAAAAAAAATACTGGGGCAATTACTGTGGAGATACAATTTCTATACAACAAAACAAACTTATTTGGTTAGATGAGTTTAATCACTTATACTCAAGAAGTAACCAAATACAAACTGAAAGAAATAGCATATTTCTCTTAGCTGAGAAAGTTTCTTCATGTCTCTCTCTGGTCAATGACACTGCCCAGTTTTGAATAATACACCATAACAAAACTTATTTTAATCACAGGCTTCATATACATACAATCAGTATGTATATATTCAAAACCTGATTACTCTAGAATTATTTATATAGCAAGATATTTACTAGTTTCCTGAGTGTGAAAAAAATATATAGCCACAGTTACTCCTTATTCTGCAAGAGTTAACATTGTACAATGGTGTTCACAAGATGAAGAGAATTCCCATGTGAGGCCCATACTGTGGTTTTTACCTTTACATACATGAGATTTGTAGGCTTCAGTATCGGATGATAAATTGTATGGAGGGTATCCACAGTACAACCCGTGTAAGATGCAGATGTATGTGCTAAATTTGTCTTCACCTGTATCTGACCTCTAAATGCCAAGGCACACTTTACAAACACCAAATGGTTCCCATTTCCTTTCTATGAAGAAGGAAATTGGGCCATGGTATAATTTTCTTTTTTATGCCACAAAGCCTTTGATTATGAGTAAGAAATTACTATACAAGATAGGGCAAAAGGAGGTTTACAGTTGTTGTTATGGAAAATAATATATTAATTAGTAAATAAGCGTACATGAATGGACTCTGTGTTTGATATATGCACAACTGTCCACCTGCTTTTCCCCCACCCTATAAAGTTAAAATTAGTATTTCTGACTTACATTTATTTACTAGGCAAGATTTGTGATGAGTTTGTACTTGGAAATACCTTGATGAATTATAGTTAAATATCAATGCTGATAGGAAGAAAAATCATATTTCTTTAGGATCTGCTTAATAGATTTCAGGTAATGCAGCAAGTTAATATATAATATGTCATATTTAATATTAAGTATTTATCTTTATCAGGATTATAATTGTTACTCTGACTTAATTTTCCAACTTCATTTAAAACCCATAGGCTCATGTACTTATTTTAATTTTATTGGTGTATTTATTTAATGTTGTTATCAGCATTTAATTTATAAAGTATTTTATTAAAAGTCATAGTTGTACAGAAATATTTTATTAAGAAGCATTCTTTCAATATAGAAGCTATGCACTGAATAGATAATTTATACTTTTAAACTTTTATTTCTACACACTGGTCTTTGTATTATTGGAAATAGAATAAGCATACTAGCCTTTTCCCAAATGCCCCAGTGAGAGAGCTGTGTTATAAATCCTACCATAACTGAGAAATATAAGTTCCCAGAAGGTCACACAGAAGGATTCTGGCTTTTCTAAAACCATTTCTAAGCAATAGCCTAGCATAATATAAATTCTACTTCTGAGGATATTCTGATGGCTTTTTTTTTTCTATATATGAAATGATTATATTAAAAAACAAAGTGAAAAGAAGTATTAAAACTATTACCAAAGTTATAATTCCTACTCACTTTTTACACTCCCATTTTCCCATTGCTAAATAGAACACCTAATTCTTAAGCATGTCATGCAGTTGAAAAAGCCTGGGCAATAAATGGAAAGAGAAAAGGAAAGACCCAAGATTGGCACAGTTGTTGTCAGGGCAGGTTGACGTAATGTAGGTGATCCTTTGTACTATTTCAGCCCTACTCTGTAGCTAGTTCAACAAAGAGTGAGAAATAGTATGGCCACGCTATATTGTAGTGTTGCAAATACAACACCCAAAAGAATATCTTGAAAATGTAATTTAAGATCCCCATGCATCTCTACAACTTCAACATAATGTAGGACAGACCTGATCTGACAGTGATGAGTAACTCTCAAAAGATAAGTCAGCTGAAAAACAATTCAATACAATCTTAAAAATAATTTCCTTATGAAGTAGATATAATGTTGGCTTTCAACATTTTCCACATATTAATCAGTGCCAAAAGTTATGTAAAAGCATTTATATTTTTCTGACATTTCTCTTTCTTTGGAAAAGTAGGAAACTTCCTCTGCCATTCCATCCTGGGGGCCTGCCCCACTCGCACGCACAGTCACCATTACAACGAAGCACTGCTTTGAGGTCTTTACTTTTATTCGGGGATGTCCTATCAAACTCCGCACTTTGATGTTGGATTGTAAGTGCTTTCTCCTGTCCTCTGTAGCTCTTGTGTCCTTCAAAACTGGGTTAGTAGCACCAGGATTTAGTGCTGAGTACGTAGAATTCCACATTAAAAAAAAAAAAAAAATGTCTGTTTACCCTGCGTATTGTGTGGTTTTATATGACTTCATGTCGCCTCATCTCCTAAGTGTCAAGATTTTACCAGCTTCTTGGAGAAGAAATGCCACTTCAAGCTACTGGTCACACCTTGGCTCAGCTGGCTGGGCATCAACCACAAAAAAGGTCTCCAGTTTGATTCCCAGTTAGAGCATATGCCTGGGTTTTCGGTTCAGTTCCTTGGTCTGGCGTGTATGAGAGGCAACCGATTTATGTTTCTCTCTCACACTGGTGTTCTTCTCCTTCTCTTTCTCCCTCTCTTCCCCTCTTCCTTAAAAGTAAACAAACACAATCATTAAAAATCTACTGCTCACTGTCTTTGTGGTCACTGAGATTTGAAATTTCAGTTTAGTTACTATAACTCTGAGTTTAGACAAATGACAAAGGATAAAATTACAACAGTAAATACGTCTGTATAAATGGTATTACAGGTATTCTTTTTATATTATTTTACTGTTGCAAATCTTATGTATTTTGAGATTATTTTTAAATAAGAAATTTTTTAAAAGTTCATAATCACACCTGCTTTCTACAATGGTAAATTCTTGCTGAGGAATTCTTAAACTTTGTTGACCAAACTCCATGTCACTGAGTCAGAACAAAATTCCAAATTCGGAACTCTTATTAGAGAGAGGCTTTAAAATTGGAGTCAGCTTGGAACTACTTGAACAGTCTTCCTTGCAATAAAATACTCCCATTTACTCGCATGGGGAAGGCTGAATTGAAAAAAAAGCAAAAAAACTCATCAAGGGAGACAAATAAATCTGCTTGTTATTTTGATCTTTGCACATTGCTCTGGGAATATTTTAAAATGTCTCTTTACAATGGTGACTATACATTCCCAGAACAGTCGGTGAGGCTATAAGCAAAACTAAAATGTTTCTGACTTTTTACATGTTGTGATTCCAAGACCATAAACAAGCAGATTTCTAGATGATAATAAGAAGAAAGATGCTTAAACTAAAAACAGTTAGAAATAGATAAGTAAAGTGTATTCATTATACAACCATCTGGCTTTTAAAGCAATACTACTTTAAATTTCAGTTAGTTTGAGGGAAAATTCACCTGAATTTTATTCCCTCTTCTACACTTTTAAAAAGTGTAAAGCAATGAAATCCAACAGGGAGTAAAAATGAATGAAAACAGAGAACATTAACATATTGTGGCAAAATGTTAATAGAAATTGACACAATTATATCTTGATTTTATTTTATATTAGGCCTTGGAAACTATTAGTATTATCAATAGCAATAATGTAACATGTTAAATTATTTAATATGATGTAAATAATTGAATTGCTATCGAAATAGTCATTGAATGAACCCCATACACTGAACACTTACTCAAAGACTTGGGTGTTTGTCACGTCGCGCCTTTGTCTGCTGGTGTTTGCTGTGAGGTGGCAGGGACAGAAGTGCATCGCCAGGAAGCCTTGCGGATGTCAATTCCATGACTATACCTGTGTACATGTGCATGACTGGAAATGTGAATTATTTCCCCTCTGATAATCTAACCTGTCTTCTCACTGCATAATATCTCTTCAATCTCACTGTAAGAAAATTCTCCAAAATTGTGTCTTTAAGAGATTCATTGTGAACGTCTTGCTAAGGTAATCAAAGGGCACAGCCATTGGATGGGGATAATGCAGGGTTAGCTAATGATGTTTTCAGTACTTTAGAACTTGACTGAAACAAAGACCAGGGTCCAGGGAATGCTTTCCTTACAGATACAACTGCACTGGATGGACCAGTTTTTTGTTTTGTTTTGTTTTGTTTTGTTTTGTTTTGTTTTGTTTTATCTATGTGATGTTGGCTGTTTGCTGTAGTTGCTACTGCCTAATCCTCCAGAGTTTCTAAGAGACTCTAATTTTTTCCACTAAATGTTTTTGCTTCAAAGGAAGGAAAGGGATTAGCCGGAGAACATACATACATGACCTATAGACACAGACAACAGTGTGGTGATGGCCAGAGGGAAGGGTGGGTGGAGACTGGTGGGGTCGGCCAAAGCAGAGAAAATGGAGACAGCAGTAATAGTGTCTAAAATAAAAATTGAAAAAAAAAAGAAATGAAATAAAATTACATAGAGGCATCTGTTGTTGGCTGCTAATTGTGTAAAGTTTGAAATGGAGGGCCCTTATGACCTTGATTAAATTTAGCTTTAAATGCTAGTTCTAGAACTAACCTCTCTCTCTCTCTTCCTCAGACACCTAGCCTTTCCCCTGGATCATCAATCACCCCCCACCAAGGGTGAAGAAGGTAGTGGCCAGGACTTGACTAATGATCACAAGGTCTTGACCTCTATGAGGCTAAAGGTAATAACTTGATCCAAATTTCTTTTTCAGTTCCTGAGCCATAAGGTAGAACAACCCCTGAATACTTTCCCATGAAGCCAGATGGGGACACCATAGCGGACCTCAGAACTGTCATGAAGTCCTGAAGAAGTGATTTATTACCCTTAGCTCACCTCCAACCAATCAGCTCCCACACTTCCTAACCCACAGAGTCTCTTCATTTTGCCATATGACATCAGTAAGCTAAAAATGACGTTGGGGAGTTTGGGCTCTTGAGCCTTGTCTTTCTGTTCTGCAGAATGGAGCCTTTCATAATAAAACAGTCAATATTTGCCCACTGCAATTCTTGGCATTTAGTGCTTTTTTCTGTTAGCACCTCATTAACAAACTTTCTGTTCTGTCAGGTTATCTGCTCTTTTGTCTGGGAATCTTGTTACTGAACAAAAAAGGAGGATTTTTCTGCCTGCTGCTACAAAAGCCAAATCCAAGGGGCATTTGAGGTTGAAAAAGGAAGGCAGTTTTATTCAGATTCCATGAAATCTGAGAGAATGGCAGACTCCCCATCTCAAAGCTCATCTCCTCTGCAAAACCAAGACAAAGTCCAAATGTACTCATCAAGAGCATGACCAAAGACAGTGCTCAGAGTTCCTGCTCCATTTTCAAGTACCTACTTGGAGCCTACAGGCAGCTGCTAAGTGGTCATCCAGGAAGCTTAGCTTCCACCCTGCTGTCATTTCAAGCTCTCTCCATGGATCTTGCAGCTGAGATGGCCATAAGGTCGTGTACTCCCAGAAGAGAGAGTATGTGAACACACTGGCCACGTGTCACCAGGTGGGGTAAGGGAGCGAGAAAGACTCCCTCTTTCAGCCACATGGCCCATGGAGAGAAGGGGCAAATACACCGTGTGACTGTTAGTGCGAGTGTCAAGCAGAGAAAGGCTGTTGTCCCCCTGGGTTTATATTAGCTTGGGTGTGGGGTGCACCAGGTGCCTTCTCAAAATGACCAGTCAACTTCCCAAAATTCAGCAAGCTTTGGGTGAGTCCATCTCCCTCTAACTCCCTCTTTCCCCAGGCTAGACTGACAGGCCTCTTTGATCCAGCAACCCCTGTGCCATTGTGATTTCTGTTGCATGTGAGCCTGCCTTTCTCTGGTCTCACTCCCAGTCTCATACTACACGGGTGAAGGGGAAAAGCTTTTTGTGTGCTCAATGTAAGAACCTCCCCTGCTGCCGTCTTAGCTGGTGGGGGAGACTTCCCTGACTCTGTTGGATCTCGGAGCTGCTCTCCTTCCCTGTGCTTGTGGCCTCGGGCCTCCCCACGGCATGTCTGCCATCTTCAGGTGAAAGCTCTGCTGCAGCCAGGCCCAACCACCGCTACCACTAGGGGGAGGCAGCCCCTGCAGTTTTCACCAGGGTTCCCGCCACCTCTGGGCTGCACGTCCAAGATTTGTGGACAGCCGGACAGTCCTCTGCAGACATATCCGAGCTATGGCCTCTGAGATGGAGGGCTCTGTGCCCTGACCACAGAGGCGCACCCTGACCTCCATGCAGCTACGCACAGTCTGCCTAGCGTCCAGCGCCTGGCTCACCGAGAAGGGGTGGGCTGAGCGTATTGGCTTGTCCACTGGTAACAATGTCACATAAGGAGATTTGTTCTGGAAGCCCCCACAAATAAAACACAGTGTATAAGATGGCACTGTTTCACATGCTACTAATGGTTTGCTGCAAGATGTTAACAATTCTCTACATTCATACATTTTATACCTGTTGGATTTTATGATTTTACATATGTAGCTGAGATTTCGGGGGTAATTTTATTTAGCTTGAGCTATCAATTTTTTAAAAATGTTAGTTAATAATATTTATATGTTTGTTTTGAGTATTTTATTATTTTAATCTATAACCTCAAGTATCAGTCATAAAAAAGACATAGAAGGATAGATATAATAATACCATATGCTTTAAGTTCTTCTACTCATATATTGAGCTTTGCCATTTTCCTTTTACCTTCCTAAATTAGATGTTTTAATTACTTAATTAAGTGAAACCCTGTTAAACTATATATAATTATATTACTTAAGTTTTAAACAATATATTATTATAAATATATGTATTTATATATGTATAATTTATGCTTTAGTATAGTCATTATACTTTTATATATTATATAATTTATATTTTAAATATAATAATAAAAGTCATTGTTATGCTTGTAAGAATAACACACAAAAGAGAAGTTAGTAACTTTGCCCTGAATTTATTTAGCTTATTGTACCTATACACATTAATTATGTACTACTAATTACTTAAATTTTATTTCAGTTTTGGGATATTATATCCTCATTTTACTTAAAATGAACTAATATCCCACAGATGATAGTGACACACTTCTGTAGTAATATTAAAGAATAACATTATATTAAAGATGATATACAAACCTTTTTTATCTGTACAGTCTAAAAGAAGTCAGCAAGTGCGACTCTTTCACACTAAGATCTGAAGAAATGTTTGTTGGATTTTATGGGCTTAGGGATCCATTTGCCCCTAATTTCTGCACTGTGGCCTCTGTTATCAGATTTTGTCAATAATGTAATGAAAGGATCATTACGTTACAATTTTTTCATTTTCATTTTAAATGAACACAGTGACAACTTTAATAATGTATATATAAATTGTTAAATATTTTTCATGAATGTACTAACATCTTTCATTAAAAAACAAAATAATCTAAAGACAAAAGATTAAATAAAACTAAAGAGGTAGTATTCAAAGATAAAGCCTTTATATAGAACAAATAACTAAATGTAATGCTATTGTCAAGGCATTTATAACATCTAAAACAACAGTAATGCCAAACTGTGTGTGTGAGGGAAAAAATAATGTATGTTTGCCAGCAATCCTTCTCAAATGATGCTGTTAGACATTTTATAATATAAATGACACAGTATGAAGAGTGATTGCTGTCATTTGGCCATAGTAGTAGGGAATTCACTTTAGAGTTTAATAAATCTATTGATGTACAGAACATGAATCATCTCGTGGCATGTGTTTGTATCATATATAAGAGAAACTACAAAGTTTTATTTATCATTAAAGCCAATCCTAGATTTTTCTTTTCTGTGTTAGGGATTATTTTGGTTATTCTGAGGCAACAATTGGTGATTAACTGCCTTCCTCATCTGGATTCAGTACACAAGGCATTATTGAACATTTCTCATTCAATCAAATTATGGCCACAGATTATATGCAAATAAGATACTGTGTGAAAACAAAAAAACAAATGAAAACAAATAACTGGGACTTAAGTGTCATATTGCAGCACCATGTCATGGGAAAAAGTAATCACATAGTTTTTAAGAGTAAGATTTTATATTATTTGTTAGGAATAGTCAATGACTATTGAGTTCAAGTGATTCTTCCAAAAGCTAACCTCACTGATCATTATCCAAATAAGATACATATTCATTAGACACATAATAGGTTTGTTTAGAATAAAATGCAAACATGCAACTGCATTCCTTTTGATTGTAACATGTATGTATTTGGATACAAAGAATTATTGAAATCAGCATTACTTGAGAAATCTTTCCATAGTAACCAAGTTAATTTTCTTGCTAAACATTTCAACTTTATGAAAAAACTTGATCTCATACTTGAAAATATAAAAGTATAAATTAGCCAAAGAAAGCCAAAACAGTAATTTGAAGGAACATAAGGACCCCTATGTTCATTGCAGTGTTATTTATTTGGTTGGCCCAATAACTATGTTTTTTATTTTTCCTGTAAGATGGCTCTAGTAGTGCTTAGTTGTCTCTAACTTCATTTAAAACAATTTTGTTAGATTGTATTATGACAGCTGTCATATCAGCATGCATTTAAAAACTTATCAAAATTGGTGAATTTTTGCACAACCATTACAATATAGATGATAGAAGAAAATATGCAACATTTTTGGCATATCATGCTTTATTATTTTAAGAAAGGTAAAAATGCAACTGAAACACACACACACACACAAAAGATATGTGCAGTGTATGGAGAAGGTGCTGTAATTAATTTAATGTGTCACAAGAACTTGAGAAGTTCATGCTGGAGATTTCTTGCTGGATGATGCTCCACAGTTGGCTAGACCAGTTGAAGCTGATAGTGAACAAAGTGAGAAATTAATTGAGAATGATCAATATTATACCACGCAGGAGAGAGCCGACATTCTCAAAAATCCAAATCAGTAGTTATTCGTAAATATGAAAAATGTGTCTTTTTCTTTACAGAAAAAAGAACACACAGGCTTTGGCCAATCCAATATAATCACCAAGATATGGAAGCAGTCCAAGTGTCCATTAGTAGATGAGTGCAGTAAAAACTATGAGACATTTATACAATAGAACACTACTCAGCTGTAAAAATGAAGAAAGCATGGATGGACCTGGGAACCATTATGCTAAGTGAAATAAGTCGATCAGGGGAAGACAAATATCATATGATTTCACTCATATGTGGAATCTAATGAACAAATGGAACTATAAAGCAAAATAGAGACAGCCTCATAGGTAGCATGATGACAGCTATGGGGGGGTTAGGGAGTGGGGAGATGGGAGCAAAAATAGAAAAAGAACTCATAAAGATAGACAAAAGTGTGGTGATTGTGGTGAGGAGGGGCTATAAGGGGGATAAGTGGTAATGGAAAAAAATGGAGTCAAAAATAAATTTTGAAGCCCTGGCTGGTGTAGCTCAGTGGATTGAGCGCAGGCTGTCAACCAAAGGGTCACTGGTTCGATTCCCAGTCAGAGCACATGCCTGGGTTGAAGGCCAGGTCCCCAGTGGGGGCCACGTGAGAGGCCACCACACATTGATGTTTATCTCCCTCTCTTTCTCCCTCCTTTCCCTTCTGTCTAAAAATAAATAAATAAAATCTTTAAAAAATAAAAAAATAATAAATTTTGAGATAAAAATAAATTAATTTAGGTAAAGATACAATAGCAGTAACAAGGAATGAGAAAGGTAATCTTAGGTTTATTATAACACTCATATTTTGAAAGTATTATTATAATGTTCACTATTATCCGATAGAAATCAATTACCATGATAAATTCTAACATGCTATATTTTATCACTTAAAAACTACTGAGGAATCTTTTTCAATATATGATGGATACTCATTAGATGGTTGCTTAAGATTTTGCTAACAAAGTGATGAAGCTAACATAAATAATCTGGCCTGTGTTTTATGTATGCAAAAGTAATCCTTCATAGAATAAGCAACAAGAAAATTAAATGACTTTAATGTATAAGCTAAATATTTCAGAAGGCGGGTGTCAAGTCTGATTTGAGAAATTGTGAGTAGTATTGATGCTCATGTGTTCTAACCAATCATAGTGATTTATATGCTGATTTACTTGACTAAATTTCTTACCAAATCTTTGCCATCTCTAGAACTTTAATATGAAGTATTCCAGGTAACACAATGGCTTATCACAATGACTATAATAGTGATACCTATTTGAATAAGTTGTTTCAAAATGTAATAAAAAGATTGATGTGCTAGCTTTTCTTATTCACTGGGTAACTTATAAGAACGTGGACTTCAGAAAGAAAGTGTTTTTTTAGGATTTTAACATATTTTAATGTTCTGAATAGAAAATGAATATTAATACAACCTAAGAGTCAAAGGCACAGATTCTGAAAGAAAAAATATCTTAATTTACATTCTGAATGTATCATTCATTAGCACTATACTTTGTGACAGTTATTAACTAATTCATAACTTAATTACATTTTTGTGAAATTAGAATCATATAGCAACAGTGTGATTATGTCAGAGAAGTTGAAAAATGTGTTAAGATAAGAAGGTGCCATATATAGATCTTAGTGCAGTAAGCATTTAATTGAAATACATAAAATCAAACATTAATAAATACAAAAATATTCTGTGCTTTGGGAGATATTGTTATCATATTGGAAAAACATTAGTTATTCTCAAATTAATCCTTAAATCAACATACCAACTGTATAAAAGAAAACTTCGATATTTTTTCTAAAATATATGTGGAAGAATAATGATTCAGAGGTTAATTAACAGCAAAAATGGAGTCCAGTTTATCAGGTATATTAACACATACTATAAGGCCACAGTGTATAAGAAAATATTGTAAAACAACAAGAAAAACAGAAGCTCCTACAGAAAAAAGTGAAAAATAGTATATAAATGAGCATAGGAGAAATGCTCAAGGTCACTTACAGTTAGGAAAACCCTAATTAGAACAATAATGGAGTCAGTTACTCTCCATTGCAATGACAAAACATCTAAACTAGGCAGTGGTTCATGATAACGAGAAATACAGGAATATAAACACACACTGAGGATGGAATTATGAACTACTTCAGGTCAGACAAGTAACAAAAACTGTTACAACAAAAAATATTATTCCTCTTTATATGTTCCCTGGAAATTCTCATTTAAGGAGATATACGAAGATGTTCATCATAATATTAATTCGTTAGCTGTGGAGCAGTCTCGGATAATTAAAGCATTGTAGGTGTGTACTAGGATTACCCAATCTCACAACATTGAAAAAAGTATGTAAAAAGCTAAGAGTCAGAGGGCATACTGCAATTTAACATTTCTGTATAACAAAATACTAATAAGAAATTGGAAATATGTAACAATGTATCAATATATATTATACATGGGGTTTATAGCAACTAAAAGTCAGATGGGATTTTTATATCTAAAAATGGGAAGCTGATAATAAAGAGTATACTATGATGTTAAAATTATGATGGGAAATATTGACAGGGAAAAAGATATAATATTATTATGAGAAATGTTGACATATAAGAAGAGAATATTTCATAATAACATAATTATTTTGCTACCAAACATTTTTAAACACGCCAAATTTATCCTTGTGTTAATTTATAATACCAGAAATACTTTAATGTGCTTTCTCGGGACAGTCATATTTTAATAGGAGATCAAATTTAATTAAAATAAATAATAACACTTTCTGGTCAGATATCTAAACTAATATTAAGGTACTTCTATAAACTTGCCATAATATAGTGATATTCAAGCTCCTTATTTAATTTAGTTAAAAATAAAGTTTTGAGCATTGGTTAATAAGTGTATTGGTATTCTTACAGTGGAAAAAAGTCATTTAACATTTTTATTTTTATTTGTTGCATTTCATGGAATACAAAATGTCATTGAATTTTTCGGAGTGTAAGATTCATCAAATTCCTTTAGTTCCAGACATTATTTTTAGCAGGAAATTTATAATATATATTTTTACCTTACTTAGTATAACATGCTGCTTTTTTCACTGCCTAGATTTATTTATTTTTTAAATTTTATTGTTGTTCAAGTACAGTTGTCTGCATTTAGCCCCCACTACTCCCCCCGACCCAGCCATCCCCACCTCCCTCCCCTGCTTCCAACCCCCCACGTTGATTTTGTCCATAACCTGTTGCTTTTTTAAAGCCACCTTATTGGCTTCACTCTGCCCTGCTTTGAATCCTAAGTATGGCCATTTCATAATAGCTTCCTCCTAAGATTTCCTCAGATTGGATATCATGACTGGCATTCTTTAGTTTGCATAAATAGTTTTATGTTAAGCGCTATGCTTTACACAGATTTACCTCCTAAGGACTCTAGTCTCTTTTCCCACTGTCAGTAGTCTGACTGGGCTCTCTGTAATATGCCTGTGTTAATCTTCCATAAGCACCAGACCCCTCTCTGAAGGATTAAAAAATTATAACTAGCAATATAATCATAATTTGTCACAGCAATAAGATTTTAAAAATTCAAATAAGTGACTAAATAATATAGTTACGGAGATGAGAAAAGGTCCCTTCTTGAAAACAGTTTAAGTAGAACATACTCCAAGTCTCTCATTACTCTACACTATGTCTACAACGTAATTCTACCACAAGAGGATTGACTTACTTGTTTTCATTGTCTTGCACCTGCCACGGGAACTTAGAAATGATTTAACCCATTTGAATATTAGTTTCATTACCTGTAACTCAAAGCCATGGTGGAAATTATTCTGAAAATATATGTAAACTACTGAGCACATTATATGAATTCATGACAGCATTTCGATGTTGTCATTTAAATGGGATACTTTAAATTATATTTATACATTTACATAACATATATAAAATTTAAAAATATAACACATTACTAAAACAGGGCATGGAATTAAATGACTTTATCTAGTGAAGCCAAGGCACTATTATAAGACAAAATAATTTTACTTTCTTAACTTGTGAGATACAACAGATATAAACCAAAATTTTATCAGCCCTGATAAAACTAGAGAAAAAAGGTTAAGAAATGTGACAAGCACACAAATCAGCAAATCAGCAACAGAAGGGGCAGCAAATGTAAAATGTATAATTTATGTCTACCAGCTTCTTGTATCACTTTGTCTTGACTTTGCTGTCATCTGTTCTGTGAATAAATGCACACCCTAATCAATACGCCTGTTAATGCTATATGCAGCGGTCTTTGCAAAGGAAACATTAACTTCAAATGCTTTTAAAAAATAATAAGACCATGAAAGTTAGGCATGGTACAAATATTTTATTACAAAAGCAAGTAAGTCATATTTATTAGAATATGCCATTAAATTACTGCATTTTGTAATAAAAAGCTCCTATAAAAACATAATCACTGTCTCAAGCTATTAAAATGTTCATTATCCTTTATTCAATGTCCAACTCTATTTTTCCAACCACAGAAATGATTCTTGACTCAAAAAAACTTTCATTCCAAATCTAAATATAATGGAGAAAACAATCACCATGGCAAACCCAAAGCAGTTTCTTTTTTTACTCCTGCTGTTCTTCAGGGTGACTAGGTAGGATAATTTGAAATGACTATTTTTGTGAAGTCCAGATAATGACATAGATGAAAAAAAATGTCATTCTTTTAGTCATAAAAGCAAATCACGGATTGAATAGTTTTGTCCTTAGCTCTCATATACTGCAGGGGTATGCATTCATCTTACTAGTTTTATTGTATGACGCAGGCAAGTAAAATGAGTTTTTTCCCCTTATTGTCCATGTATATTTTCTCATGCAGTTTCTCATAGAATTATCACCCATCAAAGAAAGTATCACACTTTCTCTCTGTTTCTGAATTTAGGAAAAAAAGCCATTAAAACACATGAAAAATGCTAATGTTATATAATATTTTTATGTAAGTTCATTAGAATTACTATAGAAAAAAATTCCATAGTTTAAAACATGATAAATGGAACTGTGAGTAAAGTTATAGAACTTAAAGTCACGTAACAAAGCTGTACCTGATTTATCCGTTCCTGATTCCCAAACAAGTGCTATCTCCACAGACCACCAGACCACAAATGTATGAGAAACAAATCAAATTAAAACTATGTATTTATCATTAAAATATATTTCTATATGGAAAATATTTTGAGAGCTTTGTTCATTAACTCAACAACCTTCTATCTGAGAGTGTCATTATACTGACTTGTAGATATGAGTATTATGGGCTTATTCCTTTCATGAAGTTTATACTTAGTGAGAAAAAACAGGATAGAATAAACAAATAATTATGATATATTGAATACTTAGATACTGATACTTCCAATGGCAGAAATATAAATTAGTACAATGAAAGAAATTTGCAGGAGCATAATCGATGAAGAACTCACTAATATAGTGATATTTATAATTAGTCATAAATTGTAATATTAGGAGGAATTAAATATTTATTTGGAAAGAGTCATAGACTTAAATGAATAGTTACTTCACATAACTCCTAATTGAGTCGTAGAGAAACAGGGAAGAAAAGGTATGTTTAGGCATATATAAGTTTGTAGCATTTGAAGAGTGACTACATGTCAGTGTCACTGTATTTTCTTTTCTTTTTTCTTTTTTAAATTTAATCTTTATTGTATTTTTCCTTTACCATTTAATTCCCTTATGCCTCCCTCCCTGCAGCAATCACCACACTGTTGTCCATGTCCATGAGTCCTTTTTCCTTTTATTTCAATCCCTCTGCCCCCTGACCACCACCCACAGCTAGCGGTCATCTGTACTCTGTCTATGAGTCTGTCTCTGTTTTGCTTGTTAGTTTAGTTAATTCATTACATTTTTCTAATGTAGTTATTAATAATGCCACCTTTACTGTCAAAAGTGTCTTTTTTCTTCTTTTTTTTTTGTTTGTTAGGGTGACAGTGCTTATAAAAGTGTTTTAAATTGGAACATTAATTATATGGTCATCCAAAGTTAAGAGTGTATGCAGAAATCCACTACTAATTTCTGAAAATGGTTGTTATGAATCAAGAGGCAAAAAATGGGTAGTGATATGAATTGTTCTGTGTGTGTGTACTGAGTATGTGTTGAAAGAAGTGATAGAGATGTATGTTAAAATTGTGGAATAACAGAAGAAACGAAATAGAGATACATGCATATGTGTGTTTGTTTGCATGTAATTTTAAAATCTGTTAACTCACCATATGATCAAAATGAAATATAACCAAATGCATAGTTATTGTATTTTATGGTTAACCTTACTGGTGAAATTTAAGCTTAAAATTATTGCAGTATGTAAGTTCCTTCCAAGGAAAATACTTCCATGCAATTCTAAATCAGAATAAAAGTAGGTTACAGTTGTGAGTATGCAAAATGCAGAGCTTATTCTAGTATTATTATTTATTAATTATTCTCTTAGTTTCTGTATGAACAACTGTAGAACTACTTTTGCCCCATCCAGCACATGTGTGTGTGTAAATGCATAATTAAATATAGATATACATATGAGTAAAATTAATGTCTTGATTACATGAAGAGTATAACTATCAGAAATATATATATATATATTTCTGATGTTATGTTTGTGTTTATTCTGAAATTACATCTGGAGCCTTTGTGTATGAATATATGAAGTGCAAAGACTAATGGTTCTTCAATTGTTAATTTAAGAAGATTCTCGATTGTTTGCTTTTTAGCTCCTATAGTAATCACTGTTACTAACTTCAAAATTAAAATAAATCAACAAAGTGATTAAATGCTTTTTATAATTTAAATTAGTAAGTTTACATGTCAATATTGTATATATGAGATTATGCTTATAACTACTTTAGGAAGGAAGAGTAAATAGGATGTGATATTTAATAAAAATCTATTGGGTAGACAAGTTTAGATTTATTACTACCTTCTTCAGCTGCATGATGTTGGCATCTGCTCTGCACACGTAATTAATTCTGTGATAGCCGTGAAGTAGCTGGAGGGAAAGAATCTGTGAATTCAACTGTGCAGTAAAATATACCTTATAAATACCAATGACAGAAGTTAAACTCAAATGAAAAATAAATAAGCCTTTTCCATAATTGACTATATAATAAGCCTATATTTTTTAGGTAACATTTCTTTAGAATAGTTATATTTTGTGTGTGTGTTTGCCTAAAGCTACCGTATATCAAAAGCTCAGAATCATAAGAGAGATTCTCAAATGGGAAAAGGCAAGTGATGTACAAAAACAAAATATTTTTGGAAAAATAGTTTTATTTTGGAAGCAAATTAAATTTGGTATGGAAATAACAAAGGCAAGGATGAGTTTAGAAATATATTAAAAGCATTCATCATAATTATTATGCAGAATATTATATAAATGCAACTCTTTTGTTAATATTGAATTGAATGTAGACCCTAACATGTCTTGTTTCAATATTGGAAAATAGTTTTAAAAATAGATAAAACTTCAGTAGCATGTCCTTCTAACTTTCTGTTTAAGAGATTTATTATGTACAAACAAAACACTAAAATGAAAAATGTATGTTTATATGAGAAAACTGAAATGCCGGGTTGAGAGCACTTTTTTTATAATGGAAAGAACAAAAGAGCCTTTTTTAAATTATAAGGCCACAGAAGGCCGTCACTTGACTCTGATGCCTATAACAACATTGATAATCAAATAAAAGAACTTATTTTTTTGTAATGACTATATTTAAACAGGGCAGAAACAATATCTGGATTATCCAACTCAAATCATTTTTTTAACTCTGCAATTACTTTCTATCAGATAAAGCACGTCCTCGAATGGCATCATTTCATTCAAAGTTGTTTCGCTGTAACATTGAAGAAATGCAGTAGCAAACTAACTCTTGTTAGAGACCATCAGCCTGTATAAAGTTGGTTCTGTCACACCTTGTTTCACTTAAAGTGGCAGACCCTGACAGCAATGTTGACTGAAGACTTACTGTATACCAGACACTACTTAACCTCTGATCTTACTATCACAACGAAAGAATGCCATCCACTTGAGAACATGAATTTGGGATTTTTGTAATTCAGCTTATTGTTTTGGAAGATATGTGGAACTTAGATTCTTTTGATAGTAGGTGTTCATAGGAAATTGAAATAGTTCATAAGAAAAAATTATTATGTAGATGGGCAAACACTTCTGGAATGGTGGAATAAACACCTCCTAACAGCTATTCATCTATGCAAGGAACAGGAACCCAGGCAAAGTGTCTAAATCAAAATTTTTTTATAACTCTGAGAATTAAGAAAAAAAAAAAAAGCTTGCAACAGTTTGAGAAGCATTAATTCAAGAAAAAGTAGCTGAATTTTCTAATGGACCAGTCTGCTTTGTCATTTTTTTAAAATTAAATTTGTTGGGGTGATATTGGTTAATAAGGCCAAATTGGTCTCAAGTATGCATTTCTAGAATACATGATCCACCACTTTTTAACCTGTCCATTCCCATCCTTCTCTTACCAGCTCACAGTATCCTTACCCAC
This sequence comes from Micronycteris hirsuta, assembly GCA_004026765.1. Classification (NCBI taxonomy): domain Eukaryota; kingdom Metazoa; phylum Chordata; class Mammalia; order Chiroptera; family Phyllostomidae; genus Micronycteris; species Micronycteris hirsuta. The sequence continues at coordinate 31,493 of PVJI01003728.1, read as the reverse complement.
CTACACAGCAGTAGAAACTGGGGAAAGCCGCGTCCTAGCCGCCACCTGAGGGAGGTGGTGTGCACAGCAGGTCTGTAGTCCTCTCAAAAAACCACATTACTCGAGTAATGTCAGTATTTGATTTGTCTGATTGTTCTCTGTAAAAGTCTCTTTTCCAGACGATGTTGTGATTTGACTTGAAATAGAGTTCAGTAAAGAAAAACCTAATCCCCCTGTTGTTTGTCACAGAAATTGGTAGCTATTGTTAAACATCACAGTTACCTAAAGCTGGGAGAGCCCATTGGAACAAGCAAGAGATTGGCAAAACATTTAAAAGGAAAATCTGGGAAATGACACAACCACAGGCAGTGTTGAGAAGCATAGGCAGGATTCCTGGGATCTAGAAGGCCATGTGAATGTGCCAGAGTGTGCAAATATAGATTAGATGGTCTTAATTTTATACCTTTGGCTGACCTTTTGGTTCTATGTAGGCTAAGACAGAGATATGAAGTGTTAGTACATTGAAAGTCTGTCCCAACACATGCACACAAAGGCGCTGAGCAAAGGTGGGAGTGCAAGAGCTTGAGAGAAATCTCTGTTCGATCCTTCGATGACCACTCACCCAACACAGCAGAGCCTGCGGTCGCTCCACACAATGAACACCGCGTAGGCTATTGGTGTAGACCAGGGAAGTCCCTGAGCAAACAGCTGCAATGACTACAGATTTTAGTGTGGCGAAGATGTCTTCAGAATTGTCATCATTTATTATTGAAAGTGTCTAGCTTTCAGCTAAAATTTATGAAACAGCAGTTCCAAAATTATGTTCCAGACACACAGGGAAAAATCAGTCAACAGAAGCTCTTCCTCTGAGGAAGTCCAAATGTTGAATTTATGAGATAAAACTTTCAATGTTATAGATATTGTCAAAGAACTAAAGGAAACCACATCTAAAGAAGTAAAAGAATGTATGAGAATAATATATCATTAAGTAGAAAGTAACAATCAAGAGACAGAATGTAGTGAAAAGTTCCAGATAGAAATTTTGGAGTTTAAACATATAATAATGGAAATGAACAAATCACTAAGAAAGTTTAATAGAAATTTGAATAAACAGAAGAAATAATCAGCATACTAGGTCTCTTCATATTAATCAGTTTAAATGCTAGAAAGAAAAAGAAAGAAAATACCAACTACACACCACACAATCACATCAGACCTCCAGAAAGACAGGAGAGTGAGAAAGAGAGAGTATTTAAAGTCATAATGGACAAAAAATGCCCAAAATTGATGAAAAATATCAATCTATGCAATTGTGAGTCTCAATGAATTCCAGGTAGAATAAATTTAAATATATCTATACCTAAACCTATTTTTGTTCAAATGTCACAAGCTAAAAATAAAGAGAAAGTCTTTAAAGCTGTAAAAAAATGATGTATTATATATAATCATGGTCATTAAGATTAACAAGTAACTTCATATCAGAAAACCATGCAGGCCACATGGCAGTAAGGTAACATATTGAAAGCACTGAAAGAAAAAAAAATCAAACAAAATTATCCTGCGAGCAAATTATTCATCAGTGAGAGAAAAATGAAGATATTGTGAGGTTAAAACTAAGAAAAGTGACTCCTAATAGAGTGATATACAAGAGATAACTCATTGGAATATCTCAAGTCCAAGAATTTTCTAGAGTAACTCAGACTCAGAAACTGCTACATTTATAACAAGGTTATGGCTTTAATATAGCAAATGGATAAAAACAGAGCCACCAAAGCAAGAGACATGTAGGGTGAGGTCTTGGAGGGTCCCCAATATGCAGCTTCTGGTGTTCATTCCCTATGGAGCCAGGATGTACCAGCCTTCCAACATGCTAATTTATAACAACAGACACAGAATACTGCTAGTTAGGGAAGCTCTCCCAGACATGGTGTCCAGAGTTCTTATTAGGGTTTTATTTCATAACTATGAGTGATAATCCTTGACCTCATAATTGAATTCGATCTCCAGTTTTACGTCTTCCTGTGTGTCGGCCTAATATCACAAGACCCTGAGCACCAAACTTCTAATGCCTTGGTTGGTCTTATCTTGTGTGGCCAGCCCAATCCAGTCATCTTGTAAGCACGGATTACCTGGGCTCACCTAAATAACAAAGATGCTCCAATAACTTGGGAAATTCCAAATATTTTACAAATGTCTTCCAGAATCCAGGGACAAAGGCCAAGCAAATTATTGATGATAGATGAGGTAACATAGCAATTCAATAGGAAAAAAGCTTTAACTTTTTTTTTTTGCAACAAATACTATTGGGGCAAATGCATATCTATATGCAGAAGAGTGAAAATGAACAACTTCCAGCATATACAAAAATGTTCTCAAAATGCACTGTAGAACTACAAGCAAACTACAAGCACTGTAGAACTACAAGCAAACACTTAAATGTTAGAAACCCTAGAAGAAAACACAAAAATAAATCTTAATGACTTCGAATTAAACAAGGGTTTTTTAATATGATGCCAAAATTACAAAGTGACAAAAGGAAAAAGATAGATAAATTGGTTTTTCTTAAATTTCACAATTTTGCCTCAAATGGTACTATTAAGGAAGTGAAACATCAAATGACAGAATGGAGAAAATATTTATAAATGATATATCTGATAAGAGACTTGCATTAAAGATTATTTATTAAAGATTATATGAATCTATAAAGAACTCTTAATTCAATAGCAACAACAAAGACAAATAATCCAATTAATAACAGGTAAAGAATCTGAATAGACATTTCTCCAAAGAAAATATGCAAATAAAAATATGTACATACAAACACATTGAATATCATTAGCCATTAAAGAAATGTGAATGAAACTCACAATAATATACCAGTTCCAACTTACTAGAATGGCTATCATGAAAACAAACAGAAAATGACATTGTCAGTAATTAGGGGCATGAGCAATAAGTTCTCAAGGGTAGGGAGTTTTTTGGGGAGTTAATGAAATTTTTCTCAATTTAGATTGTGCTAATGGTTGGACAACTCTGTTAATATACTAAAGTTATTGAATTGTAGGCTTTAATAGGGTAATTTTATTGCTGAGTTATATTACAATGCTGTTATTACAGATTTACTAAATCCATATGCATTTTGTATATGAATTAATGCAAATCAATATATTATGTAAATATATTACCATTAGTATAAATTATATATCAATTAATATAAATTAATATATAAAATACATGCATATTTAGTAAAATATGTAAATTGATTTAATTAATATGGAAACTTAATTGATATATCACATATAATGTATAATAATGAAAATATCTTTGATATAAAAATAAATACAAGGTCTGTCAGGACAAAGCCCAACCATTCTTAATATAACAAGAAAGGTTTGTGTGACATTGATGTAACCTGGCAGCCAAGGAGCGTGGACTGGAATGCACATGCGTGGACAATGACAACTTTACTGTACCAGTCAGTGGGGGCAGCAGGCACCAGTGAGTGAGTATGTGTATTGTGTGGCTGTCCCATTCAAAATGACTGAGTGAGTAGAGCAAGAAAACTGCATTAAATTTTGCTTTAAGCTTGAATATCCTCTGCAGAAACTATTTGGATGATTCTGAAGGCTGCTGCTATGGGCAGCTGGGGATTGGCAGCTTCATCACAGCAACAGCCCGCTGGTGCACTACATCTCGTGCTGAGTGTTTTGTAGATACATCAAGTCACCCAGGTGACTTATCCCCACTACAAACTAGATGTGGGGCCCTGCGACTTCTGGCTTTTCCCAAAACTAAAATCACATTTTAAAGGGAACAGATTTCCGACCATCAGTGAGATTCAGGAAAATATGACTGGGCAGCTGATGACAATTGGGAGAACTATGTGAGGTCCCGAGATGTGTACTTTGAAGGGGACTGAGATGTCATAGTCCTGTGTACAATACTTCTTGACTCTTCTTCAATAAATGAATCTATTTTCCACATTCTGTGGCTGGGTACTTTCTGGACATACCTTGTATACTCATACATTTATAAATGTGTGTGTGTATATATCCAAGTGAATTAAATTGGTGTTTCATCTAGTAAGGTAGACAGTTTAAATTTTAATTCACATCAATCAACTTGCAGGAAAGACTCTGGCGGATAAGAAGTTATTTAAATGCATAATCCTCTTTAACCTGGCATACAACAAAAGCCTATATGGCTATTCTTCAGAAGACATTGTAGCTCCGTGACAAAGTAAAAGAATTAAAGGGAGGTTTGTTTACTTTTTACTTTTAAAATATCCAGGAACACGGCATATGTTTTTGTTTCAGTTCTTTTTCAACTTCTTGTATCTTATTTTCTGCCCTGTCTTTTTCCATTCTATTAAATGCACCCTTTCATAACAGCTTCTCACTTAACTATAAAAAATCTGTTCATCAGCAAACACAAGCTTCTCTGTACTGAATAATGACTTTTTTTTCCCTTTGCTTTAGCTTTCTATGAGAACTGACCCAGAACTTCCCAAAGCTTTTAGGAAACAAGTAATAAAAAAAAAAAAAAGTCGGCCCCATTGTTTTCTTAGATCTCAATACAATGGAATAAGAGCCTGCTGTTTTTACTGGTGAAGGAATGTCTGATGTGTTCATTTATTCATTTATTTATCATTCAAGTGTTTGGGAGTATAGGATGGATACATTGTAGGAACTTGGACAAATTCATCCTTCAAGTCTTGATTTTATCTATAGTCAAGTGTTTTATGGTTGAATTATAAGTACTGGTCACTTACGCTCCCCTCAGAAATGTGTGTATTTGAGAAATTAATCCATATAAATATGACATGTCTTTGCCAAAACCTCAGAATCACTGAAGTGTAGTGAATGAGGAGCACTGAATGCAGTGCTCATATTAAAAACCTGACATAATAACTTTGGAGTTCTCTCTAGAACTTTACTATCTGACTCATTTAGCTCTTCAAGTCTGCAGTTTGAGGATCACAGAAAAGTTTAAAGCAGAGTCATGCAAATAGAACTCTATGATTCATGTGCACTGAAAGTACCTGATGAAGATAGTAATGCAATATATTAGAATGAGATCACTGGTATGCATAGTTAAGTACCAATTTACATGTGACAATTAAATATTTGGACAAAGTCTTGTCAAGCAGGGCAGGTGATCCTGCAGACATAAGTACTGTACTTACAGTATATGCCAGTCAGCAAGTTGAGAGAGAGGATAATGCGGAACATTTACATTCATAAGAGCAGAGAGTTAAAAAAAAAAAAAAAAAAAAAACAAACTAGCCAGTACCTTTAAAGTTATTGGCCCAGTGTGGAAAAGGTTTTGACAATAAATAAACTACTATACATGCTATGTCTGCACAAGCCTCCTCTAGTCAGTGACATTATAATGAGATTAAAAAACAAAAAACAAAACAAAACAACGACAAAAAAAAGGACACGAATCAGAGTAAAAATAGGAGAGAGACAGTACTGGGTTCGGTAATCCCATGTAAAGGTCAGTTATTCCACTTGAAGGTCATTTGAAAATCTTCCCAAGTTACAATTTAATGAGTAAAATGTACACGTGCGTTTCCCCAAATATTGCCTATGATAGATACATTTGACTTAGTTCGTGATTCTTCTGGATAGAAAATTGTCTGGTTTTGTTTTTATGCATTTATGTACCAATTGAAGATCTTTTCATTATAGGAATTTGTCCCATTTTATGTTGTTTATGGATGCATTTTGTCTCTCATTTGTACTGTGCACCCTTATTGCTGCAGAGGGTGTCTATGCACATGAGTTAAAGCCAGAGTTTGCAGGGTGACTTTTTTGTTATGCTGAACATTTGGAATTTATTCTATTGATAACAATCAAATATTACATACAATCTTTTCTTCAAGCTTTGGTGACAAAAACACTATGTCATACATAACGTGAGTGTGAAAGGTATTTATTTGCTACTTAAAAACAGTCACAAAACAAGCCCATGTTTACTCCACATGATCTGAATGTTCCTGATTAACTTATACTTCTGTTACAGACAATGTAATGTCAAATGAATGTAAAAATATATTAATAAACTGCATATTAATTACTTGCTAGAAATGTATATGCAAATGGAAAATATATGCAATATGTTTCACCCTCAGAAACTCTGTTTTAACTGTAAATAATCTTGTATTTGAATGAACCAATGAGATGAAAACTGGTGTCAGTTTATCTGTTATTAAATACATAACATATTAAATATATGTTATATTAAGTATATAAAATATTTCTATTAACATTTTGTATAAATTAAGACAATATGAGCAACAGAAGACATAACCCTATTTTAGCATCACCTCAAGATTTTTTTATTTAATTTTTTTTTTAAAGATTTTATTTATTTATTTTCAGAGAGAGGAGAAGGGAGGGAGAAAGAGCAATGTATGGTTGCCTCTCACATGTCCCTCATTGGGGACCTGGCCCGCAACCCAGGCATGTGCCCCGACTGGGAATCGAACCGGGACCCTCTGGTTCCCAGCCCGCGTTCAATCCACTGAGCTACACCAGCCGGGCAACCTCAAGATTTTTAATATGTACTTGATGTCAATAATGAATGATTTTCAGCAATATAAATTATTTATCAAAACATTCATTACATAAAAATGTCTCCAATTTAGTACAAATGTGCATGAAAAAATATTTTATGTAAACATGACAATTGACTGTATGCTACCTTACATTGTTAGTTTTGTTTCATGCATGTTGCTTTTGTTTTATAAATGTTACTATTTCTCTCTACTACAAAGCACAGTGATTAAATGGTATGTTCTAGAACAAGAACTACCCGTGTTCAAATCAAGACTCCATCATTTCCTAGCCTTTGGTATGTATTAATTAATGTACTATATAGCACTAATTTCCTTATCTAAAAATTATGTATAACAATAGATAATTCATAGATTTCTAAACGTAGTAAGATACTATTTTTAAAATAGTGTCTGTTTCATAGCAGTTTATGCATATTAACTTATTCTGATGATGACGATGATTATACATACAATTCTTGAGATTTATGGAGCTCCATTACTATTTCCTTAAAAATAAAATATTGATTATTTTGCTAGTTATTCAATAAATATTTACCTACATTGTTTTACTTGATATGACTAAGCCTCTACTTGGTATATTTTTTTAAAGAATTTACTCTTACAATGTAAGTACCACTTTTTATGTGGTAAAGAAAATCTGTCATAAATTCCTAGAGGATTTAGAAAAGGGGTTGGAGACAAAAGGGGATTGTATCAGAACTGCAAAGAATCTACGTTTTTTTTTATTTTTCAAAAAACAAGTTAGCTTGCTATGGCTTTCTGGTTGTTAGCAGAGAAATCACGTGTTCCTGGGTCAGAGATGAAAGAAAAGTGTCGCAGCAGGAGCCGGGCTGCAGCATTCGCACCCATTGCCTGGGTTCTAATTCCCACGGAAGGATCGACCAAGTCCATGTGACATGCACACATACAGCAGCCTGTTTGACAGAATAAAATCCCGTGTTTATGTAACTTGACTCTTTTTCAATGTTGACGAACCATGGCTGATATTTGCTTTTGAAGGACACATTCTCTTTATTTGACTGCAAAGTCAACAAGCCCGTCCTCTGTTCCAGAGGGAGGCACTGTCTCTCTTTCAAGACTGCCACCTGTACAAGTATCCGTGAAAAGACAGTTTGGAACAAAGGCAGTCACGAGTGCCCTTTCTCATGAGAGGTCGGTCCTTCTATCATTTGAAAATCGGAAGCAAACATTTCTTGTACGTGATAAGCCTTGGAGGAAGGCACATGACTTGTAATCAGATTTTATTGGTTATTTGCCAGCAGTCTCAGGGACGGGGAGTCTGCTAATGGGTGGTCATTGGAGTTAACACTCTTTTACCTTAATAACCTGTGGTTATTTCATAAACAGGCCCACTTTAGGTAACATAAAGATGTATAAACACTATAAAGGTTGAGACTCACTGACCAAGGTAAGCATTTCACTGCTACCAATATAAAGAAATGAGAAAGAAAACTTAAAATTTCATGGAGACTATGTGTGTGTGTGTATGTTTCTTATGAACACCGGAGCAAGGGTCTCATTAAAAATCAGGATTGGCAACTGAAATACACGTCGCTTAAAATAGATGGGGAAGTAAATTGTAAATTGTGACTGGAAACATCTAAAACGAAGTCACTAATCACAAGAGACTCTAAATTGGAGCCCTGAGGCCATGGGGGAAAAAGTCACACTTAATGAGATAGGGACTTTGGGACTCTCCCACATGCTGTGGAAGCCCCCCCTGAAACTTGCCTCCCTGTCTTTATGCAAGTGCATTGAGGAGAGTGTCACCTGCCTGGACCTGACCCGTCCTTTGTGAACTAGTCATCACAACCTGTAACACAGCCCGTCGTAAATGTTTCTTTTGTTATAGCTCACGGTTTTTGCCTTCCTAAGTTCGGGCTTTCTCGGTCTTCCCTGGAGCATGATTTAGGTTGCTGCCTAAATCATCCCCTCCCAGACTGCAATTCCTCCTTTGCTCAAGCAAAAATGCTCTTTAGTTTCTTACACCCTAAACCACTTTTTTTGTTTGTTTGTTAACAAAGATTTTTACTTAATTAGTTAAATGGATATATCCTAAAATTGAATTCGAAAGAAAGTCAGAGATTTCACCAGACCAGGAGAGGAAAATAAGTATTCAGAAGTCAAAAATAAACAGTTGTCTATTTCTCTGCCCTTACAGAGGTTTAATTTTGAGTGTTCCAATATTATTCAGCTTGGCTTTAAATCTACACATTCCTAAGGAGATGATCTGCCTAGACTTGTTAAAGGTCCTAGATTTTACTCTACCTTCCAACTAACACTGTGGCCTGCTATAGGTCTATGGAGGCTGGTGGAAGACACAAGATGCCTGGGTCTCGAATACAGGACAGTGTATTTCTCATCAATAGCAGCAGCCAGAATATCAGCATTATTCTGGGCCAGTTGTCAAACCTCTAATGCTCACTGGGGGCATAAAGACTGCACCGGGACAACTGCACACGTAGTGGGTGGAGTTATGCGAGATGAAGCACAGGCTTGGGAAACTCCAATATTTTTGAATGGGTGGCAAGCCAACTTGACTCACATTTCCCTGGCGGAGACAGTTTCTGTATTGTACGGTTGAACAAACCAACCTACGTATCGCTCCCCACGTGGACACTATCTCCAAATTTAATATCTATTTATTATAAAAAATGTTGTTAGGAACTTGGTCCAGAATAAAAGGGTACTGATGCCTTGTGCTCAAGAGGTCCAGACATATGAGAGACCCAGAGGGAATTATCTCCCAACTCTGCCAAGGGCCAAGACACACACATGCCACCATTCAATTTACCCATGCATATTTCTAATGTTTTCTGTTGTTGTTTCGCTTTGTTTTTTTTAGGCAGCACATAATTTCATCCATGTTACCTGCGTTAGGACTAACCGTGGGTGTGGCTCCCTTATGGAGTGGCAGGGAGTTTCCTCTGATGGATTGACTTGTCAGATTCTGTAAGCAAGTGTTAACTCTGTAGAGTTAGAAAATGTTGACTATAGGGAGAAAGACATGTGAGGGTCAAAACTAGTAAGAAGTGAAAACAAATGTATCATAGCAGAAAGACAGCAAAGGAGACTCTAAGTGAATCTGAGCTTCAAAACGGGTCCTAATTATTTTCACAGAAGTCATTTAGAGAAAGAGAATGAAACTCTAAGCTATCTCTTTCTAGTCTAGTTCTGACTAATGGCCAGTATTGAGAGATGTCTTGACTTGTGTCTCTGAAGAACAAAGGTTTGATCCCTACTAATCTATCTGCAAGCTCTATCTAAAGATTCCTGTGGGTAGTCTGATGAAAACAAGTGACAAAGAATTGTCAGGTGACTCAATTTAGAGGTAGCTATCATTAGCATGCAATGTAGAAGCTGTTTGCTTTCTGTTTATTTTTCACATACCCAGAGAGGATTGATGCCAATGAATAGGATGAGGCATACAGAGAATAAATGACAAGTGTCTGTGTTCCTTCTGAGCAGTAATTAAGATGACATTGTGCTAAGGCAGCATTCTATGTGTGACACAAAACAGATATGGCTCTCTGCTCAGTTATATCACAGCTCTACATACTTCTTTGTGAAATGTGAATGTGAATGCAATTTGTTTAAGAAAATGAGATATGGAACCCAGTCATCCTTGAGTGGGTTTGAGTGTGACTCAACAGACTGAATATTGCAGATTGTCCACTTCTGGCAGGACACAAAGGGCATTGATATAAAGTATGTGGCACAAGAAGAAAGGGGTACATTTAAGAGTAGAATATATTAAACTGACAGTCTCATTGAGCACATCATCTTGAGCACAGTACTTTTCCCCAAAGTTATGCTTTGCATTAATGTTTAATGGCAAAGACATGTATGATGTCTTGGTCAGCACCAGCCACAAACACCAAATGTTTTCTGAGAGGTTAGAAACTCGTCTTGAAGCCAGTCCCGAGTCAGGGGAAAAAATGGTCCTCTAGTCTTGACCTCATGATAAAAGAAGACTTGCTAAGTGAAATAACTCAGACTTATAAAGAAATACAATACGGTTTCACTTACATGTGCAATCTATAAAACAAAGTAAACAAACAAATAAAGCAGAAATACAGTCATAAATACAGAGAACAAATGGATGGTTGCCAGATGGGAGGGATTTGGGGACTGGGTACAAAAGTTGCAGGGATCAAGCACAAATTGACAGGAACAAACCAGTCACAGGGATGTAAAGAACAGCATAAGAAATATGGTCAGTGTTATTGTAATAACTATGTATGGTACTGGGTGGTTACTAGACTCACTGAGAAGGTCACTTCTAAGTTATATGAATGTCTACCCACTAGGTTGTACACCTAAAACTGATATAATATTGAATGTCAACTGTAATTGAAAAAAATAAATTTGAAAAAACAGCCTTGCTACACAAAAAATAAGTAAATAAATTTAAAAAAATGGAAAAGAAAACACTTATGGGTTACAGACTGAGCTTGGAAATAAACACAGCAATAGAGTGAACACCTGAAACCGAGTTTGTGGAAAAATTCAGGTCAATTATTAGGATTTTACTAGAAATCTATATATCATTATTGTTCTTCAATGGCCTAGTTACTATAAATACAAGTGAGAATATATTCTCCGCATTGTGCAACTGGTTGAAATTGGACAAATGAAGGAACATCACTGGGGTGTAGACAGGCAGTGCTCAATAATGACAACTAGAAGCCCGCCAATGTAAAAACTTGTGCTACGTATCTAGAATATGACTTTGTTCACTCACCAGACAGAGTCTGGTCATATCCACAGCCCTGGTCATTTGGAATTTGCAGTAGATATGAAAAATTTATTTCTATTGGAAAATAATAGAAATTAAAACAGTAATATTAATTTTAACAAATCCTTAATGCATTAACATGAATTCAACCTCTCTACACAGTGATATGATGTAACAGGGGGTTTCTAGTTGATTGATACATTTAAGTGAAAATGAATATTTATAACAAATCAACCCCAGGATAATAAAGTATTCTGGGAGCTGAGATGAAACCAAATTTAAGGTAATGCCACTAAAACCAATTAGACAGAATAAAAGTGTTTAGCTTTAGAAAACACACACTCTCTATTAGATATCACTATAAACACACATCAAATGGTTAAAATGATTGAGGAGAAGAGGAACTGAAATTGCCAGAGTATTTCAAAAGCCTTATGAAGGAATATGTAATTAGCGTGCTTTGTAGTAGGACTCCTTCTCCTCATTGGAGGAATTGAGGACCCGTGGGGTCTTTGTTGGCCTCTTTATTCCATATGAAATATTACAGAAAATATTGTGAGAAAAATAAATAAAGATAAATGAGAAATATATGCTAAGAAAACATGGAACAGGCCTGGGTATGGACTGGAGAGGAAGGTGCTGAACGCTTAACATGATGGGACAGCTAATCATGCCACAACCTGCCACACTCAGTTCAGTGTTGTGGTGCCGGCCACGTGTTCTGTGGATAAGTAAATCAAACTGAAGCTGGTTGTCATTGATCAACTAACCGTTATAAAACCTGTTATTTTTTGCTTACTTGTTATTGTTTCTATTGAAAAATCCATAGTCTTGTCCTAGGAATATGGAAATGTTTTATTATCAAAATCAACCTTAGTCCACCACTAGTGCACACGCATCATCACACACACTCTGAACTAAAATTGGATATGATTTTATTTCCTCACTCCAAACCCCTCATTAACACTGTGCTCAGTCACGGGGCTCTCTCTAATGGTTTGGGCCAGTGTTTCTAAATTAGGGCTCATCGGTTTCATCATACCCTTACTCAGACACCAGTGCTTATCCAAGAACAAGAGTCAGGAAAGATGTTGGGATGTTGTTTTGTGCTACAGCTACAAACTTTCCCACACTATTTGATTCTAGTTTTTTAAACTTAGGGATGCAAGTAGTAATATTTCAATTCCAAAGCCATTCCCAAACTCTGTTGTAAATGAGTAACTAGCAAATCTTGCAAGGGAATGATACATAGTTACATTATTAAATAGTAAGGCATCTGTGCTGCTGAGATTTGTAACACTCAAAATTTAGGGAACATGTACTGGGATTTGGTGCTGTAAAAGTAATCTGTAAGACTAAGACAGGTATATGGAGTGAACCTCCAGGATGTGTAGGCACAGACTGGGGATGGCAAGCTACCACGGAGTCATGAAGTATATACTGGTATTAACCACAAGGGCTCCAAGTAGTTACAGATCAGGGAAGACAATCACGATCTCCTACATACAGGGTGCGGTAAAAGTAGGTTTAGCGTTGTTCATATGAGAAATGCTATTATAATTAATAACTAATAATACAAGAATAAACTCTGTTTTACATACAACTGTGAATCTATTTTTGTCTCATCCTGTATATTTACATAAATTAGCTACCTAGAGAATCATGTATTATTCAGATCAGAAAAACTTATTATTTTAACAGCTTACCTCCTTGTGTACTTTATGTTTTTGAATGTAAAATAGAAGGTTAAGTTAAGGATGAGAAAGCTTAAAGAATTGCTTTTAAGAGGTGGGCGGGACAGGGGAGAGCAACGGAAAAAATTAGGACAACTGTAATTGAACAATATAAATAAAAAAAACAAGAGGAAAAAAGAGAACTTTTTTTATTGTTGTTTAAATACAGTTGTCTCGATCCCCCCCACACAATGCCCTCCACCCCACTTATCACTGCCTCCCACCCTCAAACCTACCCTCTTTGGCTTTGTCCATCTGTCATTTATACATATTCCTTGATGACTCTTCCCCTATTTTCTCCCATTATCCCTCTCCTTCTCCCCTGGTTACTGTCAGTTTGTCTTTATTTCAATGTCTCTGGTTAAATTTTGCTTGCATGTTTGTTTTGTTGATTAGGTTCCACTTATAGGTGAGATCATAGGATATTTGTCTTTCATCGCCTGGCTTATTTCATTAACATACTGCTCTCCAGTTCCAACCATGCCGTCACAAAGAGAGGGAGCTCCTTCTTTCTTTCTGCTGTGTGAATTCCATCATGTAAATGTATCACGGTTTTTTATCCACTCTTACTGATGGGCACTTAGGTTGCTTCCAGCATTCGACTATTGTAAATTGTGATGCTATGAACATTGGGGTGTATAGGTTCTCTTGAATTAGTGTTTCAGGGTTCTGAGGGTATAGTCCCAGCAGTGGAACTGTTGGATCAAAAGGCAGTTCCATTTTTAGTTTTCTGAGGAAATTCCATACTGTTTTCCACAGTGGCTTCACCAGTCTGCATTCCCACCAACAGTGCACTAGGGTTCCCTTTTCTTCACAACCTGGCCAGCACTTGTTGTTTGTTGACTTGTTTATGATGGCCATTTGGTGTGAGGTGGTATCTCATTGTAGTTTTAATTTGCATCTCTCTGATGACTAGTGATGTTGAGCATCCTTTCATATGTCTCTAAAGCTATTTTGCTAATATTTATATCACAAATATATGTAGTGGGTTTTAATAACTAAATACCATATGATATTGAATGACCGACGCTAAAATTTATAGTGTTGCAACTATAAACTCTTACTGACAAATGGGGATGTGATTGTGCTACTCTTTTGTGGAAAAGTCTCTCCAAAGCATAGTAGTGCATAGTAACAACCTGTATACTTCTATAATAAAACATTAATAAAAATTACATGAGAACACCTGATACCGAAGTTCAGAAATTGTCGGGTGTTCATTTCAATGTAAACTTTAACTACATCCACATGAAAACTGTAAACAATCTCTGGAGTTTACTCGTAAATTATCTAAACGCCTGGAAACCATATACAGAAAGTCTTCAGCTTGAACTTGGACAGAAAGTTTAATTTTATTCACCTGAGAACCATATATAAGTTTTCTAGTTAACTTAGAAGCAACCATAACTGAGCAAATAAAAAAGCTACCATTGTAATTATGCTAAACAGTATTTATATGTGAATGCATGAGGTATTGATTTGTCTATATTATTATATAAGTGTATATATTAATTTTAAGAAAGCATTTTTGAAATATGAAAATAATACTTTAGCATCTATTTGGGAGAAAAAAAATTATACAGTACACTCAGATTGCTAGAGGTCAGATTTAGCTATTTTACAGTCTGATGGGTCACTGAATCCAAACAGCTCCATAAACTACTTCGTAAAATTGTTTTTGAAAGAGAGCTAACATAGAGAATAACAATCAAGGACACTGGCAGAGATTAATATTTAGTATGTTGTAGAGAAAATATTAGTCAACAATATGTGTCAAGTATTTAAACATATGAAACCTCAAATATTGACAAAGAGGTATTTTTTTCCTCCTCTGTCCTGCCCACCCCTCTTTCCCACACTTAATCCCCACAGTGCTGCCAACTTTCATGGGTCGTTCCTACATGTTCTTTAACTAACTTCTTCTCCTTCTTTACACCATTTCCCCCTCCCACTTTTCCTCTGGCAGCTGGCAGCCTGTTCCATGTTTCCATGTCTCTGGTTCTATTTTGCTTGTTAGTTTATTTTGTCTATTAGATTCCTCTTATAAGTGAGATCATATGGTATTTGTCTTTCACCAAATGGCTCATTGCCTGGTTTATTTCACTTAGCATAATAATCTCCAATTCCATCCATGCTGTCGCAAAAAGTAGGAATTGTTCTTTTTTTTTTTTTTTCTGCAACATAGTATTCTATTGTGTGAATGTATTACATCTTTTTTAAAATCCATTAATTTACCGATGGGCACTTAGGCTATTTTCAGTACTTGGCTATTTTAAATAGGGCTGCTACGAACATTGGGGTGCATAAGTTCTTTTGAATTTGTGTTTTAGGATTCTCAGGGTATATTGCCAACAATAGTATCACTGGGTCAAAAGGCAGTTCCATTTTTAATTTTTTGAGGAAATTCCATACTGTTTTCCACAGTGGCTGCACCAGTCTGTATTCCTACCGACAGCATACTAGGGTTCCCTTTCCTCCACATCCCCTCCAACACTTGTTTTTATACTCATCATTACCCAGAGAAGTAGCATGTTACTTCCTACTCTCTTTACTGTCTTATTTTTTTTTTTACCCATTTTGCAATAATTCTTTGTTTTTTTCTCAGGCCTTCTCCTAGCTCATTTTTATATTGATCACATATTTTACTTTTGTGATAACTCTTTTAGTGCTTGAGTAATATTCTTGGTACCTTAGTACTCTGCAATATTAAGGAATTATATGTAGGGAGTAAAACAAAATGCATCAGTATCTTGCTAATTACTAGTCATGTAACCATCAAAACTAGTCCTATCACTGCTCTCTAATTCAGTTGTCACATCTGGACAATACACCTAATAACATTCGCTTACTTTAGAATTTATCAACATAATGCTTTAAAATGCACAAAATGAAGTTCTAGGAACTGAGAAATGGTTTGCTTATATTCCCTCTGTCTATTGCCCAACATCTCATAACTACTCAACAAACACTTGTTGAATAAATGATTGTGTAAGAAAAAGTCTGTTATTAAACTCGTGATTCTTGAATGACAGGGTAAAATAAAAATTAAGAAAAAAAATATCTTGAATAAACTAGATAGACAAATTATTTTACTAAAGTGGTATTTATATATTATATGTAAAATTGTATTTCCATTTTTAAATATTTGTTTTATTTCTAGTATAAATGGAATAGTGATTTAAAAATATTAGATTATCTCTGTAACAATTATTAACTTTCAAGTACCTGGTTTTGCTTCTGTTTGCTACTCCCATGAACATATGTCTATTTCTCAATTATCACAATATTTTGTGGATCATATTCTTATTAAAGTTATGCATCATAGTTCTTTTTGGCCTTGGGAGATGTGTTCTGTGACTGCCCCCAGTGAGTGCCTGAAACCACAGGTATTACTGAGCCCACAGGTATTTTCCTATACATGGTAGAGTGTAATTTATAAATTAGGCCTAGTAAGAAATTAACAATATTAATAATAAAATAGAACAATTATAACAATATATAAAGTTGTGTGAATGTGGTCTTTCAAAACATCTCACATTACTGTCTCATCCTTCGGGGGGTGAAGGGAGGTGCAGCGTGAGGCGCAGCAGCAAAACTAGCCTGAGAGCCTTTCTCCTTCCTCAGTGTCGCCAGTGGAAACTCAGTTCTTACCACACGCGTTAGCAGCCTTCACAGCAACTTTTTTTATATTAAGTCAAGAACCTTCACCTTTGCACTTAAAGGAAGAACTTCAGAGACCCTCTTCGGCATGTCTGAACAACCAGTGCCACCTCCGGTGCTTTTTGTGGCCGTTATTAGGTCAAGTAGGGGTCACTCGAACACAAGCACTGCGATAGCGCACGGTCAACTTGACACCGGGGGTGGCGGCCACGGCCCAGCTCGCCGCCTGCACGGCTGCAGCAGGAGACTCTGGGCAAAGACGACTCTCGTTGGGGCGGGACGGGGCGGGACAGTGTGAGACGTGCGATGTTCATCTTCCTATTCAGAAGAGTGCGTAGTTTAAAACTTGTAAATTGTCTATCCCTGGAAATTTGCATTTCATGAACTTGGGTCTTGGTTGACCACAGCTAACTGAAACCAAAAAGTAAAATTGCAGGCTTGAGGGATGGGGAGGGAATTCGAACTACTTATACCCAGTAGCTACACCATTATTATTTTTGCGTTGTGCTCTCCTGAGAGACCCGTGCGTTTCCAGATAATCCTGGCCTCTAAATGCGTGACTTCTACTTCTTATTTTCTATTATAGCTCATAACTTAGCTTTTGTCTCACTGAGTTTTTTTCAACTTCAACAATTATTAAACCTTTTAATAATGATACTTTTTCCTGGACCATTGGATAATCTCATAAGTGATTGCTTTGCTTCTAACTTTACTCAGGTTAGGTTTTCTCTACATAGTGCGATTTTCATAAATGTCAAATTTGGAGGATCTAGCCCCTCCTATTTCTCCCTTCTCTCTCTCTACTCATTTAACTCTTTACACTAGTACTACTGAACTTCTTGTCTTCATACACCCCAGGCTTCCTGGGCTTGTTTCCTCTTTTTAGTAAGACAATCATCTTTTTCACAGTAAACATATTTAACTTATTCCTCAGAATCCCTTTCCTTGGAGAGTTTACAAACAATGCTAATACCTGTGAAAAGGCCAGGATTAAACATATACAGAGTGTCATAAGGATAGCATAGGCTAGGGACACTGTGGATATGGATCACATCCTGGTTCTATAGAACGGTTTTAAAAGGATTAGGTAAAAAAATTTGAGACTACATATGAGGATTCATAGAGGACAATGGCAGCAGATAGGCAGTTTTCCAAAAACAGGTTTAAATGTCAAACTAAAAGTGGAGACAACCATACTTGAACAACAATTAAAACAATAAAAAATAAAAAAAGAATTACAAATAGTACGAATAAATAGTAATCTAAAATTGGAAAAATATGTCTACTTAATATAAAATTGCAAACCACTTCCAAACTGACACAATTATTTTCCATTTTCTATTCGATAAGTTCTTGATTCGTTATAATAAAATCATGTGATATCTTTGGTATCTGTTGCACATTCTTCACCATCAAAGCATTTTTGTTTATTTTAAATATTTTTTTTTCTTTTTTTGTTCTTCCCCATCGATTTTTCCATGCACCTGGAAGGAACCCTGGTATATAGTAAGCTTCAGTGGTTTTTTGCTTTGCTAAATAAACAATTGGGGAGATGTCAATCCATGTAGTAAGGTGCATAGAGAACCTGGTCTCTAAAAAAGAATGAAACTGGTGAAAGCAGAAAATGTGCACCAGGGCTTTGGAATCTCTGAGGCTAATGAAGAAAATCCTGGTACCCACATGATATGGTCAGAAGTGGTTACCGCCCTGGTTATTTTATCAAAGAATTGAAGGAGTTTACTATTTTACTTTCTGTTGAAGCATTCATAACTTAGTTATTTAAAGAGAGACATATTTTCTTAAGAACACTACTGATGACACCCTGTGTGTGTCCCGTGGATGAAATAACTCCTTCAGTATTCCCGGGAGACTGATGAGAGCTCATGAGAATAAGTTAGGAGTGGCTGGCTCGTAGGAAGGTGCTGCCTCAGAGTGATATCCACTCTGAATTATGCATGAAAACAGATGTGGGGGGAAGAAATAATGTCCCAAACATACACAAGAAATGAGGATTTTTATAACCAGATCCTAACTTCAGCTACTACTATTTGCTATGAGTTCAGTAGCACTACTTGAGAAATGGCCATTGTGTTGGAAATTAAAAGTGCTCTATAAAATAATGCGCATCTAAAAAATTTAGTTTGGTGGCATTTTAATATAATATTAGCGTATGTTAATTAGTAGCATTTTATTGGGCACTGAATAATAATAAAATTAATAGCAATAAGGAAGAAACATTGTGAATTTTTTTGGACAAAATTCTCTATTTTTCAATGTCTGTGTCCCTAACAAATGAGATTTCAACATGACCAATAGATAGGTTAAAAAATAAGTGAATAGCCCCTGACCGGTGTAGCTCAGTGGATTGAGCGCAGGCTGGGAACCAGACAGTCCCAGTTCGATTCCCAGTCAGGGCACATGCCTGGGTTGTGGGCCAGGTCCCCAGTGAGGGCCATGTGAGAGGCAACCATACATTGCTGTTTCTCCCTCTCTTCCTCCCTCCCTTCTCCTCTCTCTAAAAATAAATAAATAAACAAAATATTAAAAAAAAGTGAATAGATGTTTATAGATATTTTAGGGAATTTTATTTTGTTTGTCTTGTTTTGTTGTTTAAAATATATCTGATATAATCTCTCTCTCTCCCCCCCTTCAGGTAGCCGTATATTACCATGTGACACTTCTGTGTGGGATAAATTGTCTTTCCTGTTACCATCTCCACTCACAAACCAATTAATAAGACAAAAAACAAATGCTTAAGCTCTTTATTGAACACTCACAATTCTTTTCATCTTATATAATCTTAGCATCCAATAGATATCATTTCTTTACTCCTTAATTCAAATTGGTTGCGCCATTAGTAAAATTCTAATTATTATTATTTTCAGTGGTTTTGTTTTGTTTTTGTTTGCCTTGTGGTTTGTTTTGGGTTTTGTTTTTTATAATGCTCAAAGATCTCCTTCAAATTCTGCATTCACATTCCAATTCTAATCACCTTTGGTCAGCAGTACGGAAGACCCAATGCCCCTGGCTATCCCTTGTAGTTTTATAAAAAATTGCCTTTGTTGCTACAAAATGGGAACAAGGATAAACTCTGATTTTGGTAAGCTAAACATTTAAAGATAAGATTGCAGTGCTTGAGGAGATTTTCTTTTTCCTGTGACTGTTCTGTCAAAATGAACTCACACAGTGCGTTAGCACAGGAAGCTAAGAATCATATCTTAGGAAATAGACACCTCAGTATACGCCACCAGAGGGAGCTCTGCCTTGGGAAAGATGCCAACCAGACAGGCGCTCAGGGTGCACAAGTTAGTGGCATATGCTTTATTCCCACCTTGGACCCTGGAATATTTTCAAGACCAGCTGAATGGAAGTTCTGGACAAAGTTCGGATGCCAGCCCATTCATGTGGGGGATTATCTTTGTCCTACTCCAGGGATTGATCACAGGGATGGAACTGTGTCCAGGGAACTATACATATTTCTAATTGGGATGGTTACATGTGACTTGAACAAGTTAGTGGCATATGTGTGTTTGTCTCATGCAAATGTTAAACTTCTATCTATATAAAGGAAACATTTTAAATTTACAAAATATAGCATATGATGCTTTTAAATACCACATAAAGGAGAAACAAATGCTACAACTCTGCTGGTGAAATTAAGTGTGGAATGTGCTATGTATATAAATATGTTATGCAAATGCAGAAGAGAAGGGGACTACCTCAGCTCAGCAACACCTGGGAAGACTTTGGGAAAGCTTTGCAAAGCATAGAGCCTTTCTTCCACTAAAAACTCAAAAGGTTTGTGAAGGGATTGGAACATTTCTTCCATTAAAATACGCTGGATTTGACATGCTTTATGGTATATAATTAGCATTTTACTGCTAGGGAAAGAACAAACATTTCTATCATCCCTTGTGTGAATGTCCTATTGCTGCCACAACAAATTATCACAAATTTAGTTACTTAACACAACACAAAGTTATTATCTTACAATTCTGTAATTCGGGAGTTCACCATGGGTCTCACTGAGCTAAAATCAAAGTGTTGGCAGCGTCATGCTCCTTCTGGAGGTGTTAGGAGAGTATCTGTTTCCTTTACTGTTGACTACCAGAAGCCATTTGTCTTCCTTGGTTTATGACATCATCTTCCCTCTTCAAAGGTAATAACACGGGATGTTTATAACCTTATTCCATAGACACATCGCTCTGTCACTGACCTTACCAGGGGATTATTTTATGCTTTTCTGAACTCTCATTGTTGGGACCATCAAAATAATCCCAAATAATCTCTCCATCTCAAAATCCATAATCTCAACTGGGTGCAAAGTCCCCTTTTCCACATAAGGTAACATGTTAACACATTCTAGGGATTAATAATGGACATACTAGTGGAGGGAGGAGACGTTATTATCCCGCCTATCACACCTCTCAATATCAGCCACAGGAAACATAGCCCTTAATATTAATAAAAATCGTCCATGTGTCTTACATTGCTTTAAGCACATTTAGAATGATATGAAATATTTCTATTACTCTATTTCTCCATCTTCACTACCACCATTTCAATTAAAAATATGTAACATTTGAAATATACATACCCTCATTAATTTCCTAAAAATAGACATATCAAACATGCTTCTAATTAGGATATAGAATATCACCAGAAAGCATTGTTCTCACACTAATAATGCTGATGAATTGGGTAAACTAATATCAGTGTTTACAAATCCTAAAGGTGCAATGAAACTTACACTCCAAGAGCATGAGCCTCAAGAATGAAAAGATATTTCACTGATTCCATTCCTTGTCCCACAGCGGGTAAAGGTGCGGATTTTCAATGGAAGGGGTAAGTAAAAAGCAGTCACAGTGGAATTGCTATGGAAAGATAGCTGGAGGGATTGAAATTCCAAAGAACTCCAGGTACAAAGCAAGTCCATCCTCACTGTGATATAAGACCTCACATTTTAGTTCAATGCTATGTGCTGTGTTGGCATCTGATACAGCCAGAAGCAGCCTGAAGGTTCTAACTGCAAGTGTCCTTCCTAACTGTGCTTCTACAGGTAAGGTAGAGACCAACAATACTCTTTACCAATAGATAGCCAAACAATACTCTTTATCAATAGATCAGTGCAGTTGTGCTAACCAAGGAGTAGTGAGCTTTGGTTCCCTGCCAGCTTTGAAATCATTCAAACAAGTCAATCACATCTTCCCATGGGAACCAGCAGATACTTTGAGTTCTCGAAACCAATCCCATAAGCCTTGGCTGTTCACTCTGTTCCTAAATGTGACTCCTGGGTGACCTTGAATGACAGGTGCTCCTTTCCCTCCATGACTGAGGATATGTGTCAGATAAACTGCCATCAATTTCAGTTATCCAGTGTTGCATGTCATATGTTTAGCCATCCTCTTTACCCTAGGGTAGGAATCCATCCATCACCACCAAGATGGAATTGATCGAAACATGCACCCACCAGTTTTGTCTCATACAGTGCTCAGTATTCTCAGCAAGGCACTGTCAACCTTCATGGTAAAAATTGGTTCTTGAGAGATGGAAAAAAATCTTACTCTTTTTATGTATAAACCACAGACATTCACAGCATGTAAACAGATGTACAGTTTATCTATGGCCTTAACATTTCATGAGGGACTGTTTGGAAAAAAAGTCTACAGAAAATGAGAAACACGGATATAGTATACAGTGGTGATCTATTATTGTCTGCCATTGCTTGAGGCAAGAGAAAATGACTTAGAAAAATCCCCCTAAGAACCTTTCTTAGAGTGAAGCAATAGCCGATTGAAGTCTTGGGACAGGGCAGGAAAGCTCTGACTGATCTAAATTTAATGGGGTCTTTCAGAAATGCACTGCAGTGGCCCTTAACAGACTGGAGGCAGAGCAGGAAAGCTGACAGATGTCACCTGCAAAGCACATGTGGCCATTCCTAGGTGTACAGCCCTACAGCCCAACAGAAGCTGTGGTCAGGATAAGAGAGTTCCGAGAAAGGCCCCTGAGGCGCTCAGGGCTCTTACCCATTACAAGGCAGTGGCAAAAACACTGTGAGAACTCCCCGAAGGTTTGCAGAGTCTGAGACAAGGCAAAGTGATGGGCATCTAGAGAATTTCCAGAGGTTAAAAAAAAAAAAAAGCCAGGAACAGAGCTGGAAAACAAGCGACCTCTGCAGCAAACTAGAAAACAGTGTGGGACTGCAAAGCACAGACAGGTCTCCTACAGCTTAGAAACCCATGTTGTGCTTGAAAAAGCTCTGATCACACTCTCAAAACACGTAAGCCTTAGTGAAATAAATCTAAAGTTGCAACAAAAGCTGTACCTTAGTTTTCTCCTACCGCATAAGACATTATCAACATTTAGCAGCTTCAAGGGACACAACTTAATTATCTCTGAATATTTGTGGGTCAGGAGTCTGGGATGCCAATGAGTCTGGTCCTCTGCTCAGGGTCCTACTAGGCTGCAAGCAAGCAGCGGGCCAGGGCGGGGCTTGCATCTGAGGCTCAGGCTACTCTTTCAAGCTCTCGTGCTTTCAGGCAGAAGTCAGCTCCTTGTGATTGTAACGCAGGGGTCCCTGTTCTCTTGCCTGCTGTCACCAATGGGCTGCACTCAGCAGCCAGAGGTCCCCTGCAGTGTCACTAAATTGCAGGTTACTTCGTGAAAGGGAGCCAGAGAAGTTGTCTCTTTTTCTCAAGGGAAGGCCTCTCCCTTTTGAGTCTTTAACCATGTTAAAGGGCTCCAATCTGACTGAATAAATCAGACTCGCTTAGGATAATGTCCTCTTTGATGATTTCAAATCAACCTTTTTGGTTACCTTAATGCATTTACAAAAATCCCTCCCTTTTTGCCACATACTGTAAGCTAACTACAGGAGGAGTTCCCATCATATTCACAGGCCCAGCCACACCCAGGGGAAGAGGAACAGCAGGGCTCGGGCCAGGGGAGGCAGGCATGGTGACCACCTGAGAATTCCGTCTACTAGGTGTCATGATAAGCTCTTGTCCATAGAATGCTTTCCCTCCCCAGCAGCAGCAGTCTCTTTCTGGGGATAAAACTTATTTACATTTGTCTCTACTCTGGTTTTATATAATATGTCTATAATACAAAAACAAAGGAAAAGAGAACAAAAAAACAACCGTTTTCAACCCACAATCAATGCACACAAAAAGGTCAATAAAGGAGACAGGTAACCTAGAAATTGAGAACTCTGGATAATACTTTAAAAATCACATTGTTACATATTGTTAAGGAGTTACTGGGGCAAAGGGGATTATATACAAGAACAAATGGGGGATTTCAGAAGAGAAACGGAAAGTGTAGTAGTAAAGAACAAAGTTCAACAGAGTAAATTTGAGAATCTAACGGGCTTTATTAAACCATTCTGGTCATTTGTAAACCAGGCAACATTCCTTCCAGCAACTAGGTGGGCCCTATAAGGGGTTATAAAAAGTGGAAGGTTTTCATAGGATGGAGGATGGAGGTAGAGCTAGGGAGCTATTAACAAAGCAAAAAAGATCAGGGCCTCTTTTCGGGGGAAAGGAATGGCAAAGGTTTTTATCACGCAGTTTGCCTTTCCTTTGAGGGTTGGGAGCAGGACCCCTGTGGAGATTAATTCACTGGTGTTGACTAGAAATTACAGACTGGTTGATTAAGGTGATGTCTCTGGGAGTAGTTAAAACAGCAATTAGGTCAAATATTAAATCTAGGTTTGGTTTCAAGGGCTTTAGTGCAAGTGACACCATTTTGGGTCTGTGATTTTCTCATTAATAATAGAAAGAACCAAAAAAAAAAAAAATCAAAACTAGGTGTCTTCTGGGTAGAAGTGTGAATGTAATTCTTACCCAAGTACCTAGATCTTAGCCAAGGAAGATGCTCACTCCTGTCCACATCTGGACTCTCCACTCTCACTTATTTTGGAAGAGTTAAGGCATTTAAAAAGAAGGTTCAAATTACACATTTTCTGTACCAAGGAGTTGCTTTTAATACGCTCTCAGTAATTGTGGAGAGCATTCTTAAAATTATTTCATTGTCAGGAAGTCATTATTCTATTTTCTACTTCAAATTATATTTCTTTTTCCCCTTTTGTTCACTCAAGCTCACTAGATAGGGTTATAAAGTCAGTGCCATATAATAGCAAATAGTTCATTGGCAATAATTTAATATGTCACAATATTAAGGATGAAATTTACTTCCTATGTTCAAAGAGATTTCCTGATTATTACACTACCATAGAAAAGTACATCTTAATAAAATGAGTTTACTCATTTTAATTTTATAAATAAAATTTAATTGTGGTGTATTATGTCTCCTTTCATATGTCTCTCCCAAACCAGACTTGTGTATATATCCCGGTTCCTGATATAATTGATACAAGTCTGTCATATTCTAATATAAGAGCTTCTACTAACCTAAAATCTTCCAAAAAGGAAGTTTCTAACTAAGAGGCTCTCAAGTATCTTTTCCAAAGTTGCAATAAATCACAGAAACTATTACATCATGAGCCTCACATCTACACAATTTACAAAGCATGAATAAAAATCAGAACTAAATACAAGGATTTCTGCAGACATTTGAAGTATAAGTTTTTTGCACAATACTATTTCCAAGTGAAATTGACAGTTTAAAAGCCCAAACTAACAACATAGTCTGTCAATACTTCTGTTGTGTATGAAGTTTAATATCCTCTGAGGAAAGAATGGGGGCTGAACAAGAAAATTAAAGAGAAAGAATAGAAAAAGGAAAACTTTTTTTTTAGTTCACTGAGTTGTGAGTTAATTCATAACAGTTTTAGAGTGTACTATCTTTAATGTCAATCAAGAGAAAAATTTTACTATTAACAGATTACTTTTATTGACATGTGACTGTCTATGAATAAAAAATAATCAAAATAATGAAGAATCCATGATACTATATAGTGTTACTGTGCTCTTGGTTTCTAGCTGAGCTCACTGTGAGAAAAAAAGAACCTATGAGGAGAGTGCAGGATGGGGCAAAAGTAGGTTTACAGTTGTTCACATGGAAATCATAATCAATAAAGAATAATGTAAGAATAAACTCTGTGTTTCACATACAACTGTAAACCTACTTTTGCCCCACCCTGTATTTATCTGAATAGTTTACACACATTATATCCTGTCAGCTGAGTTAAAATGTGAGATAAGATGAGAGACAAAGAAAATATGGTGTGGAGATGTTAAGCAACTTTCCTTAATTACGCAATTATTAAACTGTATCAAGATATAATGTGGTGATAAGGTGACACTTCTAACCACCCATTGTATTGCATTTTGCCAGAGTCTTCTCTTGTAAGTTAGTGTTCTTGACCCTGTCCCCTCGTTGGAGAGTGTGAAAGGAGACACCAAAGCTTTCCTTCCAGCCTAAGGGGAGTTATCTGTACAAAATCATTTATCCTATTTGATAAATATTTATTAGGTTCCTATTATGTGTCAGGCACCATTTTAGGCACATCAGTGAACAATACATAAATAGAAATAAAATAAAAATAAGTGAACTAACTGATTTTGATAACTTAGAAGAGATACTGACAACTAAGAAAATAATTTAATGCCTTACCTACTATAATAACATATGTAGATTCCTATGGAAAAAAAACAAATGATAGAAATGGGGATCCGGAGTTCTGAAGAAACTATTTGAATTGTAACATATGTGTGTGTGCTGGTGGGTGGGGCCAAGAGGATCAGGACAGGTCTCACTGATGTCGTGAGATGTGATCAAAAACTTCTATTATTTCTCCATTTAAAATCCCGACCCCTGACTGGTTCAGAGCAGGGAGGTGCAGCTCTTATTGTTATCAGCAACCACAGTGAAACTTACTGTATCTGGAAAATACCTGGAGGGCAAGAAATGAAAATGGAAATTCATTTCAATATATTCTTCCCACCTATTTTACTAGCACTGTTATTGTTGAAAAAAATTAAATTTGAAATCAGCCAGGGAACTTCTCTGTAGGCCATCCAGGTATAAAAGGGTCAGTCATCACAGCTTGAGCCTAGTAACCAGGCAAAAGAACGTGAGAGTTCCCATTTAATGGGCCAGAGTGCTCCCAGTACAGAGAACTAATAATTCATAGAAATTACACCAGGAAGCGAGAGACTAATATTTCCCATAATGTTCTCCTAAGTAAATACATTTCCTCATGGTACCGCCCTGTACATTGTATCATTTTCTACATCCTCCGGGCTCTCTCATCACTTCTTAAATTGAGCATGATTAACAATGTAAAATGAGAAAATATATAATTATTTTAACTTATACACTTAAAAAACTGTACTTGCCCTGCATTTAGAAACCCAGTTATACAATTTCTATAAATGAAGGTTACTGGACATAATGTATTATATATTCTTATCCAGGTAACAGGTGTGAGAATGTTTAGGTTACCTATTAGAAAATGAGTGAAAAAAGAATTCAACTTAACTTTATTTGCCAAACAGAAATCTAAAGTTTAATGTAATATTGAATGTTAATAAAAGTGGTATCCAAGCCCTGTCTGGTATAGCTCAGTGGATTGAGTGTGGGCTACAAACCAAAGGGTCATTGATTTCAAAATCAATCGGATAAAAGCTTTTATAATTTAGACTATCTTAAACATAAGAATATGTTACTTTTTGTGATAAAGAATGTGAATTCTAATAGGAAAAGTATGAGCAGATTTGTGTGGTCAATGCAACAACAGAGGGAAACTAAGTGATTTTCTCTCTCTTTCTTTCTCTACCTCATGTTAGTGTGTGTTGTGTGTGTTTGCATGTGAGTATGTGTGTGGAAAGGGATAGGGAGAGAAATCATTACGAATCAATTAGTTCATATTTGTTACTAAGGTTATCAATACCAGAATGCCTTAGAAACACAAGATAAATTGCCCCTGCTGGCATAGCTTAGTGGATTGAGTGTGGGCTAGGAACCAAGGGTTACCGGTTTGATTCCCAGTCATGGCACATGCTTGGGTTACAGGCCAGGTCCCCAGTGAGGGCCATGTGAGAGGCAACCATACATTGCTGTTTCTCTCCCTCTCTGTCTCCTTCCCTTCGCCCTCTCTAAAAATAAATAAAATCTTAAAAAAAATGTTATCTAACAGAAAATTATTAAAAAATATAAATTTCCAATGTTTTTATTTAATCATATAGAGAAAAATTTATACCAGGACCCCAACAGGCATATAATCCATATATCACATTTCCTTGTCACCTTAGAAGTCTATATATATTTAGCTTTACAACTAGTGACATCAAGCAGAACATTCTACACTTCACTGACCTACCTACAAAGGATGTCCTCAAATCAGGGTTAGACTGCGCTTTGCAGGAAAAAAACCATCCTACCTTTCGGGCATACACAGCAGTGTTAATATATTAGAATGTGTTTTCATGTAGCTGAATTGAAGAAATCTGCTATTGAATATAAATCTACAGACTTGGTTTGAACAAATGCAAAGGAGAAATTATAATATTTTCAGATTGATAAATTATTCTAATATTATCAGTTGCATTTTAATTCAAAAAAGGTTGTATAGTTTTTCAATGTGTTTTTTAAATATCATAATATCATTAGCCTTTTCAATGTCAAACAAGTATATTAAATTAAATAGTTGATAAATGCTTTATGTTAATTTTAGTCCACACATTTCAAAATTTAATTTCAAGTTTTAAAATCATTTAAAAATATGGGAGATGCTATCAAGATTTTTAAAGTTATGCCAATATTTCTTGAATTCCTTAAAAATAAATAAAATTTTAAGGGAAATTGGTTTATTCACATAATTGTTAATAGGTTTGGAAACTGCAATGACTTCCTGCTAGAGTTGACATGAGATTACATACATGTGCCTAATTTAATGAGTAATTTGATTTTTAAGAATTTATCCTGCAGTCCTGGCTGGTGTGGCTCAGTGGATTGGGCATGGGCTGGGAACCAGAGGGTCCCGGTTCGATTCCTGGTCAGGGCACATGCCTGGGTTGTGGGCCGGGTCCCCAGTGGGGGCCATGTAAGGGGCAACCATACATTGCTCTTTCTCTCCTTCTCTGTCTCCCTCCCTTCCCCTATCTCTAAAATAAATAAATACAATCTTTTAGAAAAAAAAAGAATTTATCCTGCAAATAAAATTTTATAAACATGCATTTTATAAATATGTTGTAGGATGCTTATGCATTTATTATTATGACTATGGCAAAAACCTATATATCTACATGGTATTAGTTAAGTACGCATTTTATATCCCCCCAAAAATCCTCACTATGCTAACATTAAAAATCTATATATAAATATGTGTGTGTGTGTGTGTGTGTGTGTGTCAAAATTTTTAAATAGTTTTTTACTCCTCCCACTCTTGGAGGTTGATTCCAAGGCTTAATTTTCTAATGATATTGCTCTGTTACAAGTTAGAAATGTTGAAGAAGGTAGTTTGCATTGTCTTGGAGTTTGAATTAACAAGCAGAAATTCATTTTAATGTGTTTTATTTAACTGCATGGTAGGAATGGGAAAAACTATTCCAGGATTTTTGAGGTTTTGATTTTAACATTTTTAGTGTGTGGGTCTGATTAATAGTTGATCGACAGCCTCTATGAGTAAACTCAAACACATTTTGTAAAATTAATGAAAGAAGACTATGATGGAATAATCTAGATATCTTTAACTCTCTCCCCTAAGCAATTAAAACATTGTAACAAATATTAAAATAATGCTTTTCAGAAAATAAACAATAGGTATTATACAGGACCATATCTTTGCTAAAATGTTTTTAATTCATCAGAATGATCTGCCCTCATTTAACATATTTAAATTATTTTCAATTAATTACATTTTACAAAATGTGATTGTTATTTGACAGTCAACTGTCGTCAAATAATACAATGAATAAATGTAACTATGTTTATACTTTTTATTTTTATAAATTTTAAGTAATCTGTCATGTTAAAAGGTAACATTCTTTCTTAAATTAAGCTTAATATTGTACATTGAAAACATTACTAAAATAATAATTTATATACTATATTAATAAATAAACTACTCCTGGCTAGTATGGATCAGTGGATTGAGTACTGCTGGCCTATGAACAAAAGTGTTGCCAGTTCAATTCCCCATCAGGGCACATGCCTGGGTTGTGGGCCAGGTCCCCAGTAGCAGGCATGTGAGAGGTAACCACACATTGGTATTTCTCTCCCTCTCTCTTTTTGCCTCCCTTCCCTCTCTCTAAAAGTAAGTAAATAAAAATTTTAAAAAATAAAATAAATAAACTGACATGACTTTTTTGTAAGAATAACCACTGTTATACTTCTAGAAGAAATTAAAATTAACAATGTCTTGTTTTGGCTTCTTAATACTGGCGACAATCTGCTAACTGCTTACCATTTTATCTTGGAAAATGTCTGCTATATATTACCGGCAGTTTCTAAAAGGTTACATAGACATGGCCAAGTTAACGATGAGCCTGGGGGAAGTCCAATTCAGGAGGAGTTTCCATTTCCACACCAATAATCTTAAAAGTAATAACTTTTCCAATTTGGATGCCTTTTATTTCCTTTTCTTGTCTGATTGCTGTAGCTAAAACTTCGAGTACTATGTTGAATAGAAGTGGTGATAGTGGACAACCTTGTCTTGTTCCTGATCTTAGTGGAAAAGATTTTAGTTTTTTGTCCATTGAGTATAATGTTGGCAGTAGGTTTCTCATATATGGCTTTTAATACGTTGAGGAATGCTCCCTCTATTCCCAATTTGCTAAGTGTTTTTATCATAAATGGATGCTGTACCTTATCGAATGTTTTTCTGCATCTATTGATATGATCATGTGATTTTTGTCTTTGCTTTTGTTTATGTGATGTATTACATTTATTGTTTTGCGAATATTGTACCATCCTTGCATCCCTGGGATGAATCCCACTTGGTCATGGTGTATGATCTTTTTAATGTATTTCTGGATGCGGTTTGCTAATATTTTGTTGAGGATTTTAGCATCAATGTTCATCAGTGATATTGGCCTGAAGTTTTCTTTCTTTGTTATGTCTTTTTCAAGGCCACTGTAATCAAAACAGCTTGGTACTGACATAAAAACAGATAGATAGACCAATGGAACAGAATAGAGAGCCCAGAAATAAACCCAAATCTCTACAGGCAATTAATCTTTGACAAAGGGGGCAGAAGCATGAAATGGAATAAAAATAGCCTCTTCAACAAATGGTGTTGGGAACTCTGGATGGCTACATGTAAAAAAAATGAAACTCGAGCACCAACTTACACCATACACAAAAATAAATTCAAGGTGGATAAAAGACTTAAGTGTAAGTCGTGACACCGTAAAAGTTCTAGAGGAAAACATTGGTAGGAAAATCTCAGACATTCCACACAGCAACATCTTCAGTGATATGTCCCCTAGAGCAAGGGACATAAAGGAAAGAATAAACAAATGGGACCTTATCAAAATAAAGAGCTTCTGTGGGGCTAAAGAAAACAGTATTAAAATAAAAAGAGAATCAAAGAAGTCTAAAAGAATACACCTCCACCAAACCAACTCTGCAAGAGATGCTAAAGGGACTGATTTAAGGAAAGGAAGGGAAAGAGAGAGTGAGAAACACAGATACAAAAAAAAAAAAATGGCAATGAATAAGTACCTATCAATAATAACCTTAAATGTAAATGGATTAAATGCTCCAATCAAAAGATATAGAATAGCTGAATGGATAAGAAAACACAACCCACACATATGCTGCCTACAAGAGACCCACCTTAGGGCAAAAGACCTTCATAGATTGAAAGCGAAGGGCTGGAAACAAGTTTTCCAAG